>CAUYMX010009997.1:0-11355 GCA_963573855.1 Lepilemur septentrionalis | reverse complement strand
GTCCTCCTCGGGCTCCCCTGCCTCGCCCGCGTCCACGGGCTGCATCGCGCCGGCCCTCCCGCCCTGGGTGCCCGCGTCGGGGCGGCGACCAGCAGCGCGTGCCTGGGCGGGGCTGAGCTCGGCGGGGGCCTGGCTGCCACTAGCGACACTACCAGCAACAAGTCCCTCGAACTTTTCGCAGCGAAGACGGTGTCCAAAATGGGTTTGCAGCCGTCTGCCCGAGCGCGGCTACTTGCGGCCTTTTTACGACACGCCGGCGCTCATTTACAGCCGGCGCTGGTGGAAACAAAGTTTGGGGCGCTCGCCTGGGCGGCCGCGCACGCGCACTCTCTAGCACCCCACGCATGCGCACACCCACGTCACCGCCTGGGCTGTGCCACGCCTGGCTCTCGGAGCGCTACCAGTGCTGGGGTCCAAACATTGCTAGCGTGTTAAAGTTGACCTCCGTACGCTAGTTTAATAAAATAGCTTATCCTGATGGCTTTGTCTGTACTTAACATCACTAGCTCCATTTTGCTTATGACTGCTGTGGTAACATTCTTCAGGTTAGAAAGTGTCAACAGAAAGGAGCCCAAACTCTCTAAAATAATTTGAAGAGATTTATTCTGAGTCAAATATGTGCAGTCAAGAAGCCTTGAGTCAGTGGTCCTGCTGCGGGGTCACAGTTTGTTAGGGAGATAGGATTTTAGGTGGGTTTAAAGATTCTTTAATTTATAGTTGGTTCAAGAAATGAAGCTTTGTCTAAAGGCTTGGAGTATTTTAAGATAAGGAAGTCTGTTAATCAGAGACAAACCACCAGACATCTACTGGACATATACCAAGACTCAAGTGATCTGTTAATTAAATTGATGACGTGCAGGTGTGGTTTAACCTTTGCCTTAATGGCCTTAAGCTTGTTAATGATTTTGAATCTAATTGTTAATAAAAAATAACTCCCAAAGGGACAGGGCATAGCTAGGCTTATTTGACCTCCCTTTCCCTCATGGCTGGCAGCTCATCTTTAAGAGTTTTTTGAGGGGGATGGGGTGGGGAGGAGTCCCCTTAGCCAAGAGAAGTTCTATTCAGTGGGCGGGAGGGGGCTTAATTTTTTTTTTTTTTTTTTTTTTTGAGACAGAGTCTCACTCTGTTGCCTGGGCTAGAGTGCCGTGGCATCAGCCTAGCTCACAGCAACCTCAAACTCCTGGGCTGAAGCGATCCTTCTGCCTCAGCCTCCCGAGTAGCTAGGACTACAGGCATGCGCCACCATGCCCGGCTAATTTTTTCTACATATACTTAGTTGGCCAATTAATTTGTTTCTATTATTAGTAGAGACGGGGTCTCGCTCTTGCTCAGGCTGGTTTCGAACTCCTGACCTTGAGCAATCCGCCCGCCTCGGCCTCCCAGAGTGCTAGGATTACAGGCGTGAGCCACCACGCCCGGCCTTGGACTTTTAAGTTTTAATGTCAGGAAAGTTGGGAGCAAACTAAGATTAGTTGGTCACCTTATTTCCATGGTTCTCTGTGCTCACAAAAATCCTGGTAATCCTTTCATTCTATAATTTCAGCCAGCTTACTAGCCTCCTGCTGGCTTCTCTTCCTCCTCTTCCTAGCTTGGACCTTGTAGTTGATCTGCAAGCCTGTCCTTTTGCCCCAGTCATGCAGGAAAACCTAGCCCTGGATTAATCCACTCTCTAAAACCTGGTTTTGAGTAAAATGGAGTGAATCATACACCCACATGGCCATTGTGTGATCTCCAAACTCAACCTATCAGCAATATCTTAGAGGACAATCCTTTTCCCGTTCACATTAATTATTCCAGACCCATACAACACTTGCCCCTTCATTTTCAGCAGTCGAGTTGACTCCTCCTAGTCCTCCTAGTAGTTCATGAGTAACTAGAAGCAATAATGCAGAACACCTGCCAACTTCCAGCTACCCAACCTGCAAACTTTTACATCCATGTGCACATCTGGTATTGCTCTTGCTATTCAAAGACAGCTCCATCTGTGCTCTTGGTTCCGTCTCTTTCTTCTCCTGTGGGATCTTGTGCCATCCGTTATTACCTCCCTTTGACTCCACAGGATCCTTTCCCCTCTGCCTGTTTATGCACTCAGTTTTCTTCCCTCTTAAAAGAGGAAAGAAAGTTCTTTTCCCCCTCCATAACTTGCTATCCTTAAAGCTACCAGACCTTTTCTGTTTTTCCCTTTCAAACAAGATTCTTAGAAGAGTAATCTACATCCCCTGCTCTATTTCTTAATGTCTCTTTATTCCTTGCCTTTCAGTCAAGCTTCTGCCCTCACCACACCACTGAAACTGCTCTTGCTGAGGTTACCAGTGACCCACCAATTGCAACCACCCTGTGCTGTAGTGCAAAAGTAGCCACAAACAATGCATAAATGAACAACTGTGGCTGTGTTCCAATAAAATGTTATTTATGGACACTGAAATTTTATATATATTCTCACATGTCATTACATATTACTCTTTGGATTTTCCCCCTATTAAAAAATGTAATAACCATTGTAAGCAAGCAATTCATACAAAAACCTTATGGGGTTCCAACCTCTGCTCTGCTCTAGTTGTAGGGAATGTCCTATAATTCTCTGTGTGTTCTAGGTTGTTTCTTGGCCCCATGTCTTTATTCATACTGTTCCCTCTGAATGTCTTTTCTCCTTTTTTGCCTGGCATATTCCTATATAACCTTCAAGACTCACTACAGATTCCACTTTCTTGAGGAAGACACATCTTTTCTGACCCCAGTAGGTAGAGGTAAGTACCTATCCTTGGGCTTCCATATCACCCTATGCATATCTTTGTTATAACACCTAACCACATTGTATTACCAAGTTCTATTGTATATCTGCTCCTCTGGTTTCTCCACTTGACACTGATTCATCTTTGTACCCTTAGCACTTAGCACAGTGCCTGGTATATAACATATTCAATGAACATTTGTTGAAGAGCATTAAGAAATCTGGGCCAGGCGCGATGGCTTACGCCTGTAATCCTGGCACTCTGGGAGGCCGAGGCGGGCAGATTGTTTGAGTTCAGGAGTTCAAGACCAGCCTGAGCAAGAGCGAGACCCCGTCTCTACCAAAAATAGAAAGAAATTAATTGGACAACTAAAATATATAGAAAAAATTAGCCGGGGATGGTAGCGTATGCCTGTAGTCCCAGCTACTCGGGAGGCTGAGGCAGAAGGATTGCTTGAGCCCAGGAGTTGAGGTTGCTGTGAGCTAGGCTGACACCATGGCGCTCTAGCCTGGGCAACAAGGTGAGACTCTGTCTCAAAAAAAAAAAAAAAAGAAAAAAAGAAATCTGTACAATGGTTCATTGCTGATTGATCTTATCTAAATAGAGGACAATTCCATTTATTTTGTAATTTATTTTTTAAAGTATTAAAATAAGTTATTTTGTATATTTCCCCCTATCATACTCACCTCCACATATTGCCCAAAATGCCACTGGGGTAAAGGGGCGGTAGTGGAGGAACTATAAGAATAGTTGGGATTGATGGGAGTGAGGCTGTCTTAGATACAATTACAACCACCCCTCCTGGCCCCATCACTGCCATAAAAAAAAAAAAAAAAATCTGGGTCATAAACAAGTACTAAGAACACACACATACACTAAAACACAAATATTGGGCCACGTACAAGCTTTTGAGGTGGGAGCATTGAGCATGATAAATTTTAAGGTTCCTTTCAACTTTGAGATTCTGTGAGTATAGAGTTACTAGCACAGCATCATTCTCACTCAGATGCCAGAGTGGAAAGTATAGTCTGTACACGGGTGCAACAGTAGGTGTAGGGGGGTGAGAGGCAGAGAGGGGAGGAACCTGGAGTGGGACTTCTGACACCTCCTGCATGTGTTCACCTGGCATCCAGAGCGAACTCCATCTCCACCTGCACATACCATGGTGTTCTTCACAGTAGAGCCCCAGTAGGAAGAGCTGGAGCAAGTGGCATAGTTCACGGAGGGCAGGTAAGCCTGCTGCAGGGTCTGGGACAGCTGTCCGTTGGCTGAACAGGACACACAACATTGGAGGTCAGCCCCAGATGCTGTCCAGGGGAAAAACCTTCCACGCTTGCCAAACCTCAAGCTCTGGTGAAAGGGCAAACTCCTTTCTACATGTCAGGGATCCTCCTTTCTTCACTCTTAGATGGCCACGACAGGTCCCTTCCTTCAGAGAGTCATCCTTACTTATTGTTCCCAGGCCTCAAACCACTCCTGTTTTTTTCACTCATGGATAACTTAGTTAAGTAGTTAGAATGGTCTTATGTATTGATAACTTATGTCTGCTCTGCTTCTTTTCACTGTAAACCCCAGCAGAGCTGGGACTGTATGTGCTTGTTCCATTTCTTAAGAACTTGGTGCAGTTTTCCTTTCCCTTACTCTTTAGACTTTTCAAAGCCTTTGCCTTGTATTATTTCTTTGTTATAGATCAAGACATTGAACCTCAATAACATTACATGAACGGAGCGGAGCTGGATTAGAAGCCTGTGTCTCTCTCAGCTCCAGGTTTTCCTAGACTTGCTGCTCATAGCAAAGCCTTGCCTTGCCTTGCCTCTAGAAGCCCAAATACTGCCTGGTGGCTGATAGACTTCTGTTCAGGCTTAATGTTTCTGCCCTTCTTAATGATCTCCATAGCCCTCCCACCTTTCCATGTTATCTGTATAATGTTCCCTACCTGAAATCTTCCTATGATGACCAGAAAAGAGGTGAGGCTTCCTCTGCCCTATAGCTGCCCCTGGTTCATTTACTATAACTCATGGCCCAGTGCCTGCCTATGGAAGTAGCATGATGGTATAATGACCATCAAAGTGAGAGCCAGGGCTGGGCACAGTGGCTCATCCCTGTAATCTCAGCACTTTGGGAGACCGAGGTGGGAGTATTGCTTGAGGCCAGGAGTTTGAGACCAGCCTAACCAACATGGTGAGACCTCATCTCTATAAAAAAGTTTTCTAAATTAGCTGGGTGTGGTGGTGCACTCCTGTAGTCCCAGCTACTTGGGAGGCTGAGGCAGGAGGACCATTTAAGCCCAGGAGTCCGAGGCTGCAATGAGCTATGATCACGCCACTGTACTCCCGCCTGGGTGACAGAGGAGACCCAGTCTCAAAAAACAAACAACAACAACAAAAAAGTGAGAGCCAGGATGCCTGGGTTCTGGCCCCTGTTTTGCCTGACTTGTCATGTGATCAAGATCCTTAATTTCTTTGGCCTCAGTTTCCTCATGTATACAATGAAGGTCTGGTACAAAATACTCTCTGAGGCAAGTCTTTTTTTAGTTCTAAGAGTCTATGAATCTCTAACTTGACTATGGTACCATCTATTCTTAGCTTGATTTATTTAATGCATCAATTATTTTATCTATGGTTCCTTTGGTTCCTGGTCTCTGGCTATAAACACCTAGGACTGCAGAAAAATGTGCCCCAGAACTCAGCTACCTATTCAAGACCTCTGGTGGATGCTGCCAATGTAGGTGACTTACTCTTGGTCCTGCCCCAGCCTGTGATGTAGCAGGGGCTGTTGTTAGCCAGGATGGTTCCCGCCTGGGGCAGAACACCCAGCTGGACGTAGCCATTGAGGGTAACGCTCTGGGCCAGGCACAGCAGGGCGATGTCATAGCTGCAGGAGCAAAGGAGACTGCTCACTCATGGGATCAGTGATTCTCTCAGGTCAGCATATGCACTGGTCCTCTCTAAGCCTTTGTGTCCCCATCGAATTGGACTGCAACCAACCACTTTGAAAAAGGAGGAGCCTAACTTGCTAAGTCTCAAACTTGAGCAATTACGCGTTTTGGGTGTAGAACATTATATGTTTAATAGCAGCATCTGCTGGTAGGATTTCAGTATTGCAGCCTAATGCTGATCTCCACAATCCAAGGAAGTGGAGAACGAGGAATTTGAAAGGAGCACAGTGGTGTGATCTTGGTGGCAGACTTCTCAAAGAAGAAAGATGTAAAAGACTGCAGGACTCTGAAAGCCAGCAGAATATCCCAATTACTTAAACCCATCCCCGCCTCCACACTCTACAGAACTGACCACCATCTTCATGACTTCCTTTCCATAAGTTTACTACTCGGTCTCGAAGTTTTCCCACGTAAGATTCACTTTAAGCGCCAGGCACAGGGGCTCACACCTGTAATCCTAGCACTCTGGGAGGCCAAAGTGAGAGAATTGCTTGAGCTCAGAAGTTTGAGACCTCCCTGAGCAAGAGCAAGACCCTGTCTCTATTAAAAAAAAAAAAAAGTGGGGGTGGGGGGAAAGAAATTTACTTCTGCTGGTAGGTAGAGTCTGTTGCATAAAGTGAATAATAACAATAAAAACCAAACAATAAAAATGGGAACATTAACTCTGCAGAGAAGGAGCTTCAGGTAATCCAATCATGAAAACCAGCCTAAAGTCCCCAAAATCTTCAGAAATTCTCAAGTCCTCTGAAACCCAAATTCTCAAAGTCCTCCTAGATGAATGAGCCAGCTCGTTGCTCCCTCCAGGACATGGTGCCTTCTCTTAGGCTCAATGGGCTCCTCAGCCAAAGGACAGGCCATGAGCCATGAACTGGGTTTCAGGCAATGCAATCCCTCCAGCCCTCTTGAGAGAACACATGAAGGAAGCCAAGCCGCAGCTGCTGGCCAGTCAGCTCTCCACCTCCTAGCCCAGGCCCGCCCAGCCTGTGCCTACCCGGCAGCCACGTTATTGCTGTTCCAGTTTGGATGCACCACGATCTTCTGCACCATCACGTACTGCTCGGTGCCGTCGATCCGGTTCAGGTCGTGCTCTCCGACCACTACACGGAAGGTCATCTGGCTGGAGTGAGAGAAGGAAGCCCTGAGTGATCCAGGAGGCTCAAGCCTTCTCTTTTTCCCCTTAGAGAAAAGTTGGGGGGCTATCTTATATATTTTCTTCAGAACAGGAACCCATCTTAATCTGGCTCAGGTGGAGGAGGAACGAAAGATCCTCAAAGATGAGGAAGTAACAAGCTCTCTCTCTAATTTACTAACTTGTGAGAGTGAAAAAAACTGTCATCAACTTCATTTTCAAAGTTTATTAAGCTGACCATCATAGGCTGAATATCTTGTAACCTGGGAATGGTGTGGTGAGCATAAATGAAATAATGGCTTTCAGCCGCAGAGATTTTGAGGGAAGCATACACTCCTAGACTACCAGTTCTTAAAGTGTGGTAGACTGGCAGCATTAGGATCACCTGGAAACTTGCTAGAAATGCAAATTATCAGGCCTCACCCGGACCTACCAAATCAGAAACTCTGCTGTGTGGGGCTCCGCATGCCTTCCAGGTGATTCTGATACATCCTCAAATTTGAGAACCATTGCCCAAGACAAATATGAAAAAATAGTTACCAGTGAGACGTTGACTAAGCACTTAAATATTTACTCAGTCCTCACAACAACTCTACAAACTAGGTATTAGGACCCCATTTTAGAGAGAGGAGAATGGGGGCATAGAGAAGCTAAGTAAGTTGTCCAACGTTACATAACTAGAAGTTAGGGGGAACGAGGTTTGAACTTGAGCCCGCTTGACTGCAAAATTTGTACTTTTCACCATGCTACCTCTCTATAGGCCCCCAAACACAAATGGCTGGGCCATGGCCCACAGCCCAGCCCCTTAAAATCCTGCCCTGGGGGGCTGAGGTTACAAATTCATCCAGAAGGGCCAGCCTCTTCCCCACCCACGGCTCAGAAAAGCTGGTCTTTGTTTTTCTTACGAGTCCACGCAGTGAGCCGCTGTCATCACCCAGTTCTGTCTGATGAGGGTCCCTCCGCAGGTGTGATACCAGGAACCTCTGGACAGGTACTGGAGGGAAATCTAGATGGGGAGGAAAGAAAGGAGGGATAGGCTGGTGTTTATCAAAAGGTTTTGCCTCAACCCCCTGGCATCCATCAAAACCTACAACTTTCTGGGCTAGGGAGGGCAAATAGATGCCAACTACTGTTGATTGGTTGGTAATGGCTACCTGGAGTGGTGTTGAGGCAGGGTGTGTAGATGCCTCTGGGGGTCAGGGAAGCAGGGAAGAGTGCACCATCGTTCGGTGGTTTGTTGTGTACATGGACAGGGTAGTAAAGGTACATACACGGTATATTTGACATTCTTTCTCTAGGTTGTTGCAATGGCCCTAGAACCAAGGTGCTATCTCCATTCTCTCTTGGAAAGGAAATGTAGCCAAGGAATTGCCCCATCACCTAAGCCCAAGTTTAGGTCTCCGGAGCTCTGCCTTCAATGTTTTCAAGATACACCCTGTCCCTCCACTTCAGGAAATACTTAGAAATACCAATGGAATGTTCATCTTTATCAGTTCATGTCTCTTCTTCTAGCAACTCACACTATACAATAGCTCTATTCCTGAAAATTGGGGCTCAAACTTCTGTAAATTGAATATAACTCTAATGGCAGTGATTCAGAGTGTGGATATTCACCAGTTAATTTGCCCGTTTTACATACGCATTTAGATTATTTAAATCAGGGCCCAGCTGCCCAGTTACGAAAGTGGAAACTCTTTAAATAGCCAACTAAGCAACATATTCTATTTGGGTGTGCTTGTGTGTGACACACACTGTGTGGACTGGTGTGTGCATGTGTGTTTCAAGGTTTGTGGAGTCTGAGGTGTGAGTCTGGCACAATCTTTAGAGTGTGGTACAAGTGTGGGAGTACAAATGTGATTTGTGTTTGGTGTGTGCCTTGCAGAATGAGTGTGGTTGGTGTTTAAATCTCCTCCTCCAAATCTTTTGCATTTGGAAAACCAAATAAGCCTGGTCCCATCCATCCTTAAAATCCAGAATTCAGGCTGGGCGCGGTGGCTCACGCCTGTAATCCTAGCACTCTGGGAGGCCGAGGCAGGAGGATTGCTCAAGGTCAGGAGTTCGAAACCAGACTGAGCAAGAGTGAGACCCCATCTCTACTAAAAATAGAAAGAAATTAATTGGACAACTAAAAATATATAGAAAAAATTAGCCGGGCATGGTGGCGCGTGTCTGTAGTCCCAGCTACTCGGGAGGCTGAGGCAGAAGGATTGCTTGAGGCCAGGAGTTTGAGGTTGCTATGAGTTAGGCTGACGCCATGGCACTCTAGCCGGGGCAACAGAGTGAGACTCTGTCTCAAAAAAAAAAAAAAAATCCAGAATTCAGACAGTTGGAGAGCTGCCTGTTAAGAACATATACAAACACACGTAATACTTTATGTCAGTGCATGGCAACTCTTATTTGGGTGGAAATCTCGGGCTGCGAAGGGTCACCCACCTGAGAAGGCCAGGAATTCTTCTGGGCCTCAGTCCCTCCAACTACCCGGGCATTGGTTTCTGGAAAGTCCGGGGTGCTGTGTCCTTTGTGGAGCAGAAGAAAAGTGAGTGATGACTAAGCGTGGGGTCAGCCAGGGGTGGGGGTGGGGGCGGTGGTTGTGCTTTGAGGAATGTTAGCCTTGTCTGCAAATTCATAGCTCCTCCCTAACAAATGAGGGGCCCAGCTGTGAGTTCTCTGAGCCCCTTTTGAAAGCAGGAGAGGCTGAGTGCCTTCTGCTTCCCCCAGGTGTCCCCAGAACTCTGGCATGCTATGAAGGACCTATCTCAAATCACCAGCCTAGGGCCCCAGAGGCTCCTTGTGGTCTGGACCTTACTCAAGGTCACCCCTTGGCTTGAAGGGACGCCCTCCCCACCAGCCCCCAATACCCCTGGATTCTTTGGCGGATTCTCTAGGGGGCAGGGACAGCGGTGCACCTCCCAGCCAGATACTAGCTGGGCGTGGTGGGGAAGCCCAGGCTCCCTGGAAGGGGCTTCTCTCCACTTTATGACTCAGGCACCTGCCACCCAGAGGGGCCTGCTTGACCAGTGGTGCTGACATTTCCTATATTGGGCTCCAGGAAAATAAAGTTTTTGCTAGACCTACAGGCAGAGCGTTCCACTACGCCCTGGGATGAGGAGCTGGCCTGAGCTTAGGGACCGCTTTCCAACCCTCCGCTCAAATCCCCCTCACTATAGAACTCAAGCCAAATGATCCACTTACCATAAAGGACTAGGGCAGTGAACACCAGGAAGCACAGCATGTTGCCAGTGAAGTAGACCACTGCCCCCTTGCCATGAACCAAGCCCGCTTCATACTTCTCTTATCAGCAGCTTTGCTGACCTTCTTCCTGCCAGCTGGCAGGGCTGTGAGGGAAAGGCAGGGAACATCACAGGTGACATGGAAACACAAATGAAAAGATTTCTTTTCAAGTAAACTAATTTATCTGTTACTCAAAACCAGAACAAGGCCGGAGCTGAATTAATCATCGGCTTTTAGTTGAAAAGCATCCAACAAACTCTTTTTCAGAAATAAGATGGAGAGCTGGGACTGGCTTTTCCCTCAAGGTACTCCCTTCAATGTCTAGCGCTGCCTCACTGTCCTCAGTTGCGCAGTGAACGCAGAGACCTGTCCTGTGCACTAGCAGGTATGGACAAGGAGGGTGTTGGAGGAGTGGAGAGTAGTCAGCAAGAGGAAGGAAGACATAGCAACTCCCTAAGAGGGAGATGGCGCATGACCACAGGATGCAGACATAGGTGCAAAGCAGGAGACAAAAGCAAAGTAGGTGCAGTGGAGAGAATTCTGGTGGAGGAAAGTATTGAGAAACAGGTTTGGGGAGACTCTCAGATGGAGAGCCAGGAAGGGAGCTCCAGAGAAGGAGAATGTGGGGCAGGTTAGGAGAGGGAACCCTCAAGGACCAGGAGACCCTCTGAAGGCTGTGAAGGTGGAGAGCAGAGGGAGCAGGAGGGGAGGAGCAGGCGGATCCTGCGGAGGGAAAATGCTCGCCCATCAAAGTCCAAAGAGGAAGGAGGGAGGTGCACTGCGTACCACTCTGTGAGGTGGGCAGAGGCCTTGGGTTGGGCACAAAATTGTCAGAGCCATTGCGGGCCCCAGAGCAGAGGACTGTGGGGGGAGCAGTGATGGTAGCAAAGCTGGGGAATTTAGGCAGGAAGAAGCCAGGACCTAGAGGGAAGCAGGAAACTCACCTGGCCCACCTGGAGCTTTTTGTCACCTTGACCCTCCAGAATTCAAGCTTCATGCATCACAAGGTGTGGAAAAGGATGTTCATAGGAGTCAGCACAGACTGGCACCTTTTCAGGGTCCTGGAGCTGTTCAGGGGATTTGCTCTTTAATGCTCAGGCAACCTGGAGGGCTCCCTCTCCAGCCCAACCTGCAGCATTCTGATGCAAAGTGGACCTCAGGGAAGAGGGCTGAGCTGAGCTAGGGAACCCAGGGCCTCTCTTGTCATTCTTCTCCCACTTCCCTGCCTCCCCTGGAGAGTAGGGAGACAGCTCTAGCCCCCAGATGAGGAATCTGAGAGGAAGCTTGAGGGCCTCCTAAAGGTTACCTCTTTTTTTTTTTTTTTT
>CAUYMX010009995.1:0-11712 GCA_963573855.1 Lepilemur septentrionalis | reverse complement strand
AGCCTCCCAGAGTGCTAGGATCACAGGCGTGAGTCACCGGACCTGGCCTGCTGCACGATTTTATGCTGAGTTCAATAGCTCACTAACTGACGCAGTTCCCCACAAAAACTTAAATACTAAAGTTTGAGTCTTGTTTTAGTGTTCTGGTGTGCATAACAAATTACCACAAATTTAATGGCTTAAAACAGCACCTGTTGGCTGGGCGCGGTGGCTCACGCCTGTAATCCTAGCACTCTGGGAGGCCGAGGCGGGCAGGTTGCTCAAGGTCAGGAGTTCAAAACCAGCCTGAGCAAGAGCGACACCTTGTCTCTACTAAAAATAGAAAGAAATTAAGAAATTAATTGGCCAGCTAAAAATATATAGAAAAAATTAGCCGGGCATGGTGGCGCATGTCTGTAGTGCCAGCTACTTGGGAGGCTGAGGCAGGAGGATCGCTTGAGCCCAGGAGTCTGAGGTTGCTGTGAGCTAGGCTGACGCCACAGCACTCTAGCCCAGGCTAGAAAAAAAAAAAACAAAACAGCACCTGTTTATTATATTAGCCCAAGTTCTGTAGGTGAGAAGTCCTGGTGGGTTTTCCCGAGTGTTCTGTTTCAGATGTCACATGGCCAATGTTGTGGCTCCACTTGGGGAGGAGAATTGAACACAGAAGACAGACAACGAACGACAGACACACAGAGATGACACAAGCAGCCCCTGCTTGCAGTGGCTTTATTTTTAACACTGTTCTTTTGGCATCTGTCCCAGTCTACCCCAACTTTTCCCACCACTATTTTCTGTTCCCAGAATGTTTTCGTCTCAACATGGACTGGTTCTCACTGCTCTGCCTCAGGGAGTTAATGAGTGCGTCTCCTCCTTTGCCCTTTCCCGTTTGCGGGTCAAGGCACCTTGGCTTGTTTGCAAGTCACAAGGTGTCTTGAGGCCGATCAACAAGAAACAATCCATGTGAGAACAGGTGTTCTGAGAACTGCTTTGTTTAAACATGGCTGAGAGATGACCCAGTGTCCACTGCAAATGATTGGCATATATATTAATAGCTTATCCTTTCATACGGCAAACCTATAACAATTATTGTAATGCAACATGTTGCTACAATGACTACCTAACTGCAGTGCTTCTTGAGCTAACATCACCATTGGATAATGCTTGATACAACCTCATCTGGAGTAAAATCAACTATAAAATGTTGTACACCTGTCCTCTTCCTCTATTTCTAATCTTTCTAGGTTGTATACACAGAGAAAAATTATTTTGTGCTCCATAAATATACCCAATTATTGTTTGGTTGTTAATCAAATGAAAAAGGAATTGAGGAAAATAATATGTAGAGTGGAAACACAGATCTAAATTGCACCAATTGATGAGTCTTAAAGTATCAATATTTCATGTGCCTATTGCATAATATCTATAGCAAGACATAGAACATTTTCAAGAACAAATAGAATTTCCTCATGCTTCATGCCCCCATTGGCCACTTCCATCATGAGGAGATTTTCCTCATACTTTAACCCACAAACAGCATCCTCCTACCCGTAGGCAACTGAATTCTATGCCTAGGTTTATTTTTTTCTGTTCTAGAATTTCAAACAAATGGAATCACACAACACATACTCTTTATCTGGCTTCTTTTACTCAACATATTGTTTTTTAAATTCATCCATATTGTGTTTTTATGAGGCATAATGCAATGGCATTAATATACCACTTTTCTTTAACCATTTCCTACTGATGAATATATGAGTTATAAAAAGTTCAATATAAATTCTTCTACACAAGTATATTTGAAGATAAACACAATACTTCCTCTTATTATAGACCTATAAGTAGAATTACTGGATTGCATGGTAAATGCATATTTAACTATAGAAGAAAATGCCAGAGTTTTAAACTTAACTGTAGCATTTTATATTACCATCAGCTACGTATGAAAGTCCCATTTTTCCACATCCTTCCCAATCTCTGTTGTTTTTTACAGTTTTTCTTTTATTTTTATTTTAGGAATGGTAACTGGTGTAAAATGGTATCTCACAGAGATTTTAATTTCCATTTATCTGAAGATTAATGATAATAAACACTTTGCATTAACTCAATAATTCATATATCTCCTTTTGTAAAGTGTCTAAAGTTTTGTTCATTTTGAATTGTATTTTCTTTTTTATCTATTTTTTAAATTTTTGTATGCTTTTGAGGTGAAGCCACTTTTTGTAGATTTTCTTTTGTAAACTTTATTGTTTAGTGTTTATATTTACTTCATTGACCCAAGATCCTGCAGTGATACAAAGCAGAGTTTGCTGCCATGAGGGAGAGAGAGAAGAAAACACTCTCCCACCAAAGACCTCCATACATACAAAATAGATTTTGATGCATAGGATAGAATGAATAGAAGAAGCCAGAGAGGTATTGAAGCCATAACCTGAGTCTAGGTACATCTAACCCTAATAAGACTGAGAAGAAAGAAAGAGAACTCACAACCAACATTTCATCCCACATTGGGCCTTGCTCTGATTTTCCTGTACATTTGAATGTTAATGAAGTTTGGATTCTATCTTGGACATCATGATATCATGCTATGAAAATGTCTGATTTTTATTATATTATCTCAAGAACATTCATTTTGCTTATTGTTATTCTGTATTTTATAAGGAAATTAATGCCTTTACTCAGACAGCAAACTCTGTTTTGTGGTTGGTACTAGATGTATCAGTTCATATTTTTAGCCTTCTCTAGGCTATCATAATCTACTCCCATTCTACACATTTCAGGTAAGTGAACTGGACAGTACACAAATTATGTGTCTTCCTTTCCCAGGCTGTATCTTTTTTTTTTAGGATTCAACCAATTGTTTCTGTGGCTGTGTTTATAAACTCTGTCTTCTTTTTCTTTAGCTCAGAAAAAGTATGGCTTATGTATGACATTTCTAACTGAAAGATGAAAATCGGTTTTTCCCTCAAAATGAAAGTTGTAAAAAAATGGGAAAATCACCTGTTCTTTTAATGTCAAACGTCATTCAGAATTTGCCTGATTTGGTATATGTCAAGTACATTCAGGCTCCTTTTTCCCCCTAATATATTATTTGTGATGTTATTCATCTTATCAAAGATTACTTGGCCATTACCAAAAACAGTAGGAAATCATGGTTTTTTATCAGTTTTAAATTATGTTCCTGTCTGATATAGGATAGTGTTTTATATTTTTCTAGTGTTTTAAATAGGTTGCTGCATTTCTTTTTGTCTTGTGTTATTTTTGTCATGAAGTCTGTGTTCATTCTTATTTCCTTCTATATGTGATTTATTTCCCTCAAGCCTTTCAAATTTAAAATCCTTAACCCTTTTTTTCCTTCTCTTTGTACTTAAATGTGGATATTATCTGTAGTCCCATTTTCAAATTTACTATTCTATTTTTCTGAAATGCCCAAGATACATTTAAGAAATGAACAATGTAATGTGTATTTCTGAAACAACATTCAGCTCTAGTAACTCAATTTGTTTCTCTGTTGAAATTTATTTCTTTAATATTCCTGTTTAAATTTTTTCAAATATTTATAATTGTTTTAAAGTTCTTATATGCTAATTCCATCATCTCTCTTGTTCCTAGGTTTACTATTGATGTATTTTCCTCGTGATTTTGGATAACATCTTCCTGCTTCAACCTGGTAAATAAATATTTTTTGGATGCTGAACATTATGAACATGTTGCTGTCAATTTTAGGAATTTTTAATTCTTTTGTTAAACAGCATCCAATTTTGTTCTGGTAGGTAGTTTATGTGATTGCAAATCAGATTAATCCTTCTGAGGTTTAATGTCATACCTTGCTGCTAATTCATGCATAGGTTGAGATGGATTCACTTCCACTACAACTTTCAGCTCATCATTATCCACCTTGGTCTCAGGTCAATCACATGATTCATTTTCAAGATTAAAATCACCAGAATGGAGCTTCTCAAATCACCAACATACTGCATGTTCATTCGCCATATCCTTCCCCAACACTTCATTGATATTTTGAGCTGTCTGTACAGCATTGGTTCCATGACAGAGCTCATATTCAAAAATAGCATGAATTTTGGCTTATCAATAGTTTCACAAAAATCGTTCTAAAAATTTTTGAAAGATAATCAGAAGCCACACCGTAGGTTTGAAAGACTGAGGAAGTATCTTCACAATAAAATTAACAAATAGAAATGTCAAAGTGAAATTTCAGAGATATCTGCTGTCAAACTTAGTACTTAAGGAAATCAAACATTTCATACGTAATAATGTAAATAAATTGAAAAGTATGTTCAGTGAACAGTCTCATATGTGGAAAGCAAGATATTAATGAGAAAGAGTGGGCATAATCACATTTGAGCACATTCTTGATTGAGTACTTTAAATTATCAAACACCATGTAAACAACCACTATCAAATCCAACTCCAAAATGTGCCACCAGAAAGTGTAAAGTTTAAAACAGAAGGAAAGAGCTTACATACACATAAACAGCACACACACACAAGCACACCTGGCATACACTGCAAATTTCTATCCAACATGTGAAAAAACACTAGAAACTTTGCCACTCCCTTCTGTAACTAGCCCTGTTTCCTGCTCTCACTTAGCATACTAACTTTGTTTATCTGCATATTTTGACCAATAACCATCTAGTATAATTTACTAAACTATACATTTTACTTCTTATACATTAAATCCATCTCTATCCGTTTATAAAATGCAATCACACAGTGACGTTTTATTACTACTTAGTCTTTTTTAACAGCCTTGTGGACTATCACTGTAGACATACACAACATAGTGTTCACCCACATACTCAACAGGACCTTACAGTGCAGAAAAGAAGGAACAAAAAAAAATGATATCACATATAGAAGACAAATAGCAATATGCAGAAGAAATTCCTCATTATCTACAATTACTTTATATGCCATTGAGTTAAACTCACCAATTAAAAGTCAGACTTTGGCAGAATGGATTAAAAAAAAAAAAGTTATCCAATACCCCTCCAAAAGATACCTCTTGTTGGAAAGAGAATCACTTTGTTTACACCGTTGTTGTAGATTAACAAAATATAATGGAAACAGGTCAGAGAAGATACCTATTCTAAAAAAAAATAATAATTTATTGAAACAAACACATAGTTTACTAATGTAGAGAGATTAAGAAGCTCTGACTCCAGGGGGGAGTGGGGACAAGGGCAATATACGTAAGCTTAACATTTGTACTCCTATAATATGCTTAAATAAATAAATAAAAAAGAAGTGTTCACTTTGGGAAAAATATGGGATTCTTTGGAATTACTAAAGAAAATATTGAATCAGAAAAAGAACTGTTGGTAAGGAAGTCACATTTAATTGAGATATAACAAATGAATTTTTTCCAGCTGAATATATAGGAAAGAATTTGTCACTATGTTATATTTACAGTTTGCTCTGGATCTGTAAAGAATGCAATATATCTATTAGAAATACTGTCAGGACTACTTTGACAGAGTAGGTTTTTGAATGTAACAAGATAAGTCAACTTGAGTGGTAATATATTTTGGGAAATCAGCTCACTACAAATTGTGACTGTAACCATTGTACTGTAAATGTTTTGTAGCTTTCCCCCAATAAAATTTTCAGAAGAAAAAAAAATCCAGCCCAATGGAAAAAAAAAAAAAAGAAATACTGTCAATGACATTGCCTTTGCCATAGTTTATTGGAACAACATTTCATATTGAACATTAAATACAGTTTGCATTAATTCTCAAAGACCCTGCGGAAGGCATTTTTTACTTGTTTCCAAAGCTGTAAATCAAGGGTTAAGCATGGGGAAAGGTCTTCTGGCCATTTTTAAAATGAGCTATTTCTTTTTTTAATATTGAGTTTTTTGAGTTCCTTATTTATTTTGGATATTAACCCCTAATAACATGTATAGTTTGCAAACATTTTCTCCCATTTTGCAGGTTCTCTCTTCACTTTGATGATTGGACTCTGTGCTGTGAAGAAACTTTATTAATAGTTTGATGTAATCACATTTATCTATATTTGCTCTTGTTTTCTGCGCTTTGTGGTTATATCTGGAAAATCATTGCTCAGACCATCATCATGAAGTTTCTCCCTATGTTTTATTCTAGTATTTTCATAGTTTGGGGTCTTAAATTTAAGTCTTCAATCCATTTTGATTTTTGTACATGGCAAGAGTAAAGGGTTTAAGTTTTCTGCATGTGAATATAGAGTTTCCCCAGGCCATTTACAAAAGAGAATGTCCTTTATCTATTGTGTGTTCTTTGCACCTTTGTTGAAAATCACTTGGTTGTAAATGGGTGGAATCAATTTAGGATCTCTATTCTATTACATTAGTCTATGTGTCTGGTTTAACCCCAATACCATGCTGTTTTGGATACTACAGATTTGAACTATATTTTGAAGTCATGTCATGTGATGTCTACAGCTTTGTTCTTTTTGCCTAAGATGACATTCTCTATCTAGGGTCTGATGTAGTCCTGAATGTAAATTTTACTGTTTTTTTTTTTTTTTATGTGAACAATGTCTCTGCTACTTTAACCAAGATTACATTGGATGTATATATCTCTTTAAGTAGTATGGAGATTTTTCCAATATTAATTCCTTTAATCCATGAACATTTGATATATATCCACATATTTTTGCCTTCTTCAATTTTTTGATTAACGTTTTAAAGTTTTCCGTGTAGAAATGCTTGAATTCCTAGTTAAATTTATTTCTAAGTATATTAAATTTTGTAGCTATTAAAGATAGGTTTGTTTTCTTGACTTATTTTTTCCAGATGCTTTGCTATTACTATATAGAACCATTACTGATTTCGTCAGTGAAGTTTGTCCAGAATCCAAGGTCAATGCAGTCAGCCAATTGTCTTATGGGCCACAGATCGAGTTCATTTTTCAGGGGTTATAGGTTCATGCCTGGCACCATGCAGGTCAGGTGGCTTCATCTACAAGAAGCTCAGACCTCAGTCAGGAGGAACTGGCCTGTATTCACAGGCCATGACGTTCAACCAGGTGTGAAATTTCATTGAGTCAAACCCTGTATTGTGGACCAAAACCATATCCCATGTTCACTTTCCTCTCTTTTCCCTAAGGGAATAGTATCTCTTTCCATAATGTGCTTCCTGGGTGGGGGAGAAGTATGTGGGTAATATCAAATTGTTCTTCCCATATCTTCAATGTGTCTTTTCTTACTATTATGGTATAACCAGGTGCTGTGAAAACTCACTTGGTTTTTTTTAGCTCTTGTGGAGGTATTTTTGTGCAGGAATATTTGTTTAAATTGATGATTTTGTGGGGGACAATCAAAGGAGAGTTGTAAAATAGATTTCATTGTATACTCACTGATTGAGAACTATTAGAAAACTCAACTAAATTTTATAAAACAAGCTAAATTTTTTCTCTAATGGTATAACAAACTTTCATAAACTTGTATTGTTAAATATCTAATAATATCACAGTACAGAGTATTCATTTTAGAAACTAAAGAATAATGCTTAGAGTAAGGAGAAAGAAAAAACCTTCACAAAATCTGCTAGGTTTATGAATCACATCCAGCATAAACATGTGTCCAATATGGTATTCTGTGTGTGTCACCAAAAATTGTATAAATTATACTAAGTGCAATAAAATAGTTTAAATCTTATTCTAGATAGCATTCAGAATATAAATTAATTGGTAGTATACATTTTATCCTTAAAATAATGGTAAGAAACAGGAAGTTTTATTTTTAATATAATTGTGATTTTAATTTTAGTAACTTGGTTAAAAACAGGGATTTCAACCATGGATAATAATGTTTCTTAAAGACGGTTTTATCTACTCTATGCAACCATACCGAGAAAGAAACAAAAAAGGATATCAAAGACTAAAAAATATCAACTATACTTCTCTTGTTACATTTTTTTTTGCTTTATGCAAACTTGGGATCTCTATTAAAAGTTTTAACTTTCTAAAGATATTTTTTCTTGACTTCTGGAAATACTTCCTTTCAAACTGTTTATCTACTTACTCCTGTGCAAAGTCGGTGATATTTTTCCCCCATACTAGCCTCATAACTCAAACAGCTTAAGAGCTTAAGTTTATTTTTCAATTCAAAAATTAAAAAAGCCCCAAATTCTACCTCAATTTTCAGGATTTCTTATAAACGTGTAAGTCAGCCACTTAAGTTTCCTTTACGCTTTATAAAAGCAGTATATCTTAACTAATTATTTGTTTACCTATAACATTCTAAAATTACATTGGCTTACAGGAAGAACCAGGATTTGCCATGAATTTCTTTAAGGCATCCTTCACATCCTTATTGCGCAGGCTGTAGATCATGGGATTCAGCATAGGGATCACCAGCGTGTAAAACACAGAAGCCATTTTATCGGTATCTAAGGAGTGTTTAGTTTTAGGCTGTAAATACATGAACAGCATTGTCCCATAGAAAACTGTGACAGCCATCATATGTGAACCACAGGTGGAAAAGGCTTTTTTCCTTCCTTCTGATGATCGTATCCTTAGAATGGACAAAACAATGTTGAAATAAGATACAAGAACTGTAATCATGGAAGAAAACAAATTCGTAGCTGCAGATACAAAGACTACAGTTTGTGGAAAGTAAGTATCAGAGCAGGACAATGCTAACAGAGGCACATTATCACAGTAGAAATGATTGATAACATTAGAAGAGCAATAAGACACAGAGAATACACAAGATGAAACCACAACAGCTGTAGAAAAGCCATAGAGGTATGTGAGGGACACCAGCAGAAGGCAGATCTTGCGTGACATCACCACCATGTAGAGCAGGGGATTACAAATGGCCACATAGCGGTCACAGGCCATCACAGCTAGCATGATCACCTCCGAGACAATGAAAAGCAGGAACCCTCCTAGTTGAGTGGCACATTCATAGTATGAGGTAGTTTTTTTCTTTACTAAAAAATTGACCAGCATTTTAGGGGCAATGACTGCAGAGTTGCCAAGGTTGATGATAGCCAAATGTCTCAGGAAAAAATACATGGGAGTTTGAAGTCGAGAGTCAACACTGGTGAGGGTGATGATGCCCAGGTTTCCTGACACAGTCAGCCCATAGATCACCAGGAAGACCAGGAAGAGGGGAATCTGGAGCTCTGGACGGTCTGAGACACCTGTGAGAATAAACTCAGTGACCAGGGTGAAATTTCCAAGAGCCATGTGGAGTTCTGGAATTCATCTGTTTGGGCAAGAAAATAAATGTTTATAGACTTTAAGGAATTTTCTAGGACTCCCATTCGATTGCAAGAGCATTTCCTGAGAAGTATTTCCTTGAAGTATGTATTAATCTAGCTCAGTTATTAAACTCAAGGTTCTAGGCTAACCAGTAAAATTTGTAATCATTTGGGAGAGAGAAAGAGCAAATATGGAAAATTAAGTGTGATAACTCAGATAGATTGTCCTGAATCATGCAACATTTCCAGGATTTAGCTTTCACAGTCTTATTGAATTATTAACATATTCTTAGCTTATAAACATGTGAAGCCATAATTTATACTTTATGTCCTTTGCATTGAGAATGGAAAGGGGTGAGATTTTTATGTCTGCAAGCAATCCAATGGCTCCTTGTGATTTCTTAATCTGAGACTTCTTAGTTTTTCTTAAGAATAGATGATTCTGATACTATCCTGCCACATTTTGTTACTCTATCCTTCTATAATGTGTGTTAGATGTATGTCAAATTCATTCAGTCTAATATCCATGTCTGCTAACTATTTTTTGTCATTTTCATTTTATTAACTCAGATAAAAAATATATGAAGATATACCCTCAGGATTACTTTTCAGATTACGGCGTTTCTTTTTAGGTTTCAATAAATAACGTCACTGAAAATTGTACCAGTTTTGCAATACCTTCACATTGTGCTTTACTGGATTCTACTTCCTATAACTTCATTGTCTTTGGTATTTTTCTCTTGTTCTACAAGTTTCTACAATGTATCATAGTTTGTCCATTGTATTTTATTTTAATTATATTTTTATTTAAAAAATTTTATAGTACTTTTATAACTTACAAAATCTATCCTAGCTTTAGTTGATCTTTTTATTGATATTTTTCACATTTTTGGTGTTTTTCATTATTGTAATAAATGTAAACATTCTTATTGTTTAGAGTTTCTCTGATAATTATAATGCACATATTTCCATAAATTTATATACTATTTTCAAATGGCTGAATATTTTGTTAAATATTTTTATTTAAAGGATGATCACCTGCCCCTAAGTTAGCCAATTAGAGTCCCTTTGTTGTAATAATTGATAATTCCAGTGTTCAGCATCTGTCCCAAGGAAATCCTGTCATAGTCCCTTATCTAAAAATTCAGACTTAAATGCTGAACAGTCAAGACTCTATCATTTAAAATGTCTGACTGGAAAATTTCTAAAGCTGTGGACATTTTCACTAATTCTAAATAGGATAATACAGAAAGAACAATACAAAATTATTTTTCTGTGAGAAAAAATGAAGTGACAGTGTAAATAGATTCAAAGAAATAGGGCAAAAGAAATACATAAAATTGTTAGTATCTCATATCAGTTTCTGACACCACACATCATCCTCTTTCTTGGTTTCTTTAAATAATATTCTGATGTATTTATTTACCACACAGTTAATGAATTTCTATGCTGTGCTAAGCAATATTCAGGCTTCAGATAAATTACTTATCCCTCAACTCATGAACCTGCTCTTCCAATGATAAGGAAGAAACAAAAATCTGGTCAAGAAACATTAAACAGGATAATTGCAGATAACAATGAGTATAATAAGTACTTTAAAAAAATAAGTAATTTAAACAAGAAGATACGTTAAGGGATGTTAAAGGAAGGCCTTTCTGAGAAGTTGACATTTGAATTCAAACCTAAAGTTTTTAGAAGGAGCTAGCTATTTGATGAATGACAGGAAAACATTTCAGGATTCCAGGTAAGGGTAAGTATGTTTAAAATGCTCCTCTGGCATAAAAAATACACCATGCCTTTGTCCTACCTTGCCTTCTCTGGCTTAGCAGTTTTCAATTTTCTGTCTGCAGCCTTCAGTCTCTCCACGTCTCTCTTGGCAGACATAGCTCTCAGCCAATTTAACACTTCCAAATTGTATCATCTACTCTGGTTCTGTTGAAACCTAGTATCTTATTGGCTTTAAGCTTCATTTGTAAATGCAGTATTTAAACCTTAAAAGCAACCATTTTAAATCATGAACATCATATTCATCCTCTAATATTCTCTTTCCAAGCTCTAGATTGTGTTATTTGCTAATATCTATGAAAAATTTCCCATTCTATGTGTATTCCTCCTCTATGTCCTTAGGTCAAGTCTTCATTAACTCTGCCATTGACTATTGTATCCTTCCTGATCACTGTGTGATGGTTCCCTCAGATAGGTAGGTAGAAATGCCAGTTATTAGTGCTTTTTGAGTTATTAAGGTGTGCAGTATGAGCCATTTCTAAAATAACAGAAATGCGCTTTTGTGTCATTTTTTTTTTTGAGACAGAGTCTCACTCTGTTGCCCGGGCTAGAGTGAGTGCCGTGGCATCAGCCTAGCTCACAGCAACCTCAAACTCCTGGGCTCAAATGATCCTTCTGCCTCAGCCTCCCAAGTAGCTGGGACTACAGGCATGCACCACCATGCCCGGCTAATTTTTTGTATATATTTTTTAATTGGCCAATTAATTTCTTTCCATTTATAGTAGAGACGGGGT
>CAUYMX010009994.1:0-11856 GCA_963573855.1 Lepilemur septentrionalis | reverse complement strand
GTAATCTGACATGAAATTATATCAGTTGGGAGGGTTTTTCAGAATATTTAATCTTCCATATGCCAAAATGGATGATCTGAAGAAATAAAAACATATATGAATATAATATAATCTCATAGGAGATGAGTGGTCCATGCATGTGATTGCCCCTGAAGACTGGCCAGTGGGAGAAGGTGTGGAGGTGGAAGACAGTGATATTGATGGTCCTGACCCCTGTGTAGGCTTAGGCCAGTTTGTGTATTTGTGTCTGAGTTTTTAACAAAAAACTTTAAAAGTAAAAAAATAAATTTAAATAGAAAATATCTTATAAAATAGGGATGGATGTAAAGAAAGAAAATATTTTTGTGTAGCTGTACAATACGTTTGTGTTTTAAGCTAAGTGTCAATACAAAAGATTTAAAAGTCATAAAAAAGTTTATAAAGTAAAACAATTTATTACTGAAGAAAGAAATTGTTCTTATAAATTTAGTGTAGCCTAGGTGTAGTTTTTACAAGGTCTACAATAGTGCATTCTAGACCTCATGTTCACTCACCACTCACTGACTCACCCAGAGCAATTTCCAGTCTTGCAAGCTCCATTCATAGTAAGTGCCCTATACAGGTGTCCTGCTTTTTTACCTTTTATACCATATTTTTACAGTACTTTTTCTCAGGTTAGATATGTTTAGATACACAAATACCATTGTGATACAATTGCATACAGTATTCAGTACAGTAACATGCTGTACAGGTTTTGTAGCCTAAGACCAGTAAGCTCTACCATATAACCCAGCTGTGTAGTAGGCTATACCATCCAGGTTTGTGTGAGGACACTCTATGATGTCTGCACATTGACGAAATCACCTATTGACGCATTTCTCAGAATCTATTCCTTTCATTAATTGATGCGTAACTATTGTCTTAATCTTTTTGTGTTGCTATAAAGAAATACCTGAGGCTGGTTAATTTATAAAGAAAAGAGGTTTATTTTGCTCATGGATCTGCAGGCTGCGTAATAAGCGTAGCACCAGCATCTGCTTCTGGTGAGGGCTTCAGGCTGCTTCCACTCATGCTACTCCATGGAAGCTGGGCAGGGGTAAGCTCCTCTGAGGCATGCTCACAAGCTGAATATCATTTCACAGGACAGAAATTAGAATGAAGGAGATGTGTTTTGGGTTCTCCAGCTGAGGGAAGAAGAAAGGATAAAGGTGGGAAGACACATTAACTCATCACACAGTGATCTATAATACCCAATTGCCCATATGGCATGGTGACTAAGCTTTTAACCTTGGCATTAGACTGCTTTCATTCTAATATTACCAGCGATTTCTGGTAATCTATTGCACAAAACCTTAAGAAATAATGGTTCTGTGGATTGACTGGGCTCAGTTGGGCAGTTCTTGGTTGAAGTCTTTCTTGTGGTTATAGTCACATGGTGGCTGGTATTGGAGTCAACTGGAGGCTCAATTGATCTTATGTCCAGGATGGAGTCTTTACTCACGTATCTGGTATCTCAGTGGGGATGGCTAGAATTGCTGAGGACTGTTCAGGCATATATATTTATATAATCTCAGCATGTGGCTAGCTTGGACTTCCTCACAGCATGTCAGTCTCAGAGTAGTTGGGCTTCTTACATAGTGGCTGGTTTCACCCAGAGCAGGTGTTCTAAGAGGCCTGGGCAGTTAGGGTAAGGCTTCCTATGATCTAGCCACAGAAGTCACACAGCACCAATTCTGCAGTATTTTTGTTTATTAAAAGCTAGCCATAGAACCAGCCTGGGTTTAAGAGGAGGTGTCCACACAGTGGTGTGAGTACTAGGGGGTATGGCTCATTGTGGGGTCATTTTTGAAGACCAGTTTCCGCACATCTTACTTATCAGCTGTGTGGATGTAGATAAGTTATAGAACATGCAGTGCCTTAGTTTTTTTTTTCACCTGCAGAATGGGAAAAGATGTTATAATGGCTACTTCCAAGTTTTGGCTTGATTGTAACATATACCTAAGGGTTATGGATTTCCCACACTGGCTCGCACAACTAAGGGTTTGACCTCAGTCGGTGCTTATTAGTTACACATTGCCTTGATCCAGCACTTGAATTTTTCCCGGAACATTTTAATGTGTATGTGTCTTGTCTTCCCAGCCAGGCTGGAAGCTCCTTCAAGTTAAGGATTATCCTATACTTCTCTCTTTAAATTTCTTTCAGTTGCCCTCAATAAATGTCTGCTGAAAGAAACTGAGAGGGAAAAAGAGATAAGGGAGCTGGGGACCATGCATACAAGCTTGGACACCTTTATAATTTTCTCTGGGCTCAACATAGCACCCAAGCTCCAGGAGATCTGACCTTTGCCTTTTCTGGAAAAAACTAATAAGTTATCCTAGATTGTAAGGTGGGCATTATTAATCTAGTTAATAGATTGTGCTGTTTTTATGAGGGCTTTAGCCCATTAATTGTTTCCATGCAAATGGATGCCGTTAATTACAAATTAATCTTATCGTTTCGTTAAGGCAGGGCCATCAGGACCTCCACTTGGCAATGCTTGTTGGCACTTGATATGAATCAATGCTTATACTTGAAAGTAATAAAACTGCATTTCTTTAAAGATAGTTAATAAATCAGATCTTCATTAATGCAGATAGGCCAGACCCCCTACTTGTCTAATTTAATGAGGTTCTAATTCATTACCGTGATTCATGTGTCCTCCTGGGGATGGTGGCCAGCAGGGCAGGGCACATAGTAGGCAGTTAATAAATCCTGTATTTCCTGGGGTTTTCCACAGTGAAATGGGGCTCCAGTAGCCTTTAGGTCCTCACCAGCCTCAGTGCCATTTCCCAGGTGGCCAATAGGACCCCAAAAGGAAACACCACCTTCCAGTGAAAGCTGTTGCTTTTATGTCAATATCTATGTTAGAAACTCAAGTGTCATCAATGGGGAAAGAAGGGTGAAGCAAAGAGGCACTGTTTGGGCCGGAGTGATGGCTCCTTTAGCTGGTGCCTGGACTCCGCAGCTGAGACAGTCAAACAGGGACTGTCTGTTCTCCCTGGACCACCTACCTAAGCATGATGAATGAACAAATGAGCAATGGGGCCCCAATTTTTCCCCGCAACCCATTAGCAATCCATGTCCCAGTGATACCTCTAAGCTGTCCCTCAGCCTTTTTCTCTCCCCTTTCAGATTTCCATTTACAGGAACGCTAGTGCCTCCTCCTCATATTTATTTCCGGTCTGCGACTGGGCCTCCACCTGTGCCCTTTTTCAGCCCCTGGGGTCTCGGCGGCCCAAGCCCCAGCTTCTTGTTCACAGAGCAGGCGCAGGCCAGCAGAGGCTTGCCCCTTCCACTCTGCTCACCTGCCTGGTGCCCCAGGAGCGAGTCCAGAAGCACCAGCAAAATGTGGGTTGGGGTGTGTGAGTGCGGTGGAGGCGGGGAGAGGAAACATGGCTTCTGCTTTAGACTTGGGGAGCCGGCAGCGTGATGAAACGCTTCCCTCCGTGCTGCCGAATTCATTTCTCTAAAGTTCCACTGTGCACAGAACCATTTGTTTCCACATTGTTTTTATTAAACAAGAAAGGCGAGCTTTATTACTGCGCAAATGAAAGCAGCCGGCAAAGACAGATACTTCCCAGATTCTTATTAATCTCCAAGAGTTATGGGGCCTCTGAAGTCCCAAAGAAATTAACATACTCCACAGAATTTTCTCAGCAAGTCACCCAGGTGCAGCTCCTCCCCTGTCGGCAGCGATAACTGCCCTGCCCTGGGCAGCTCCGGGGCTGGGGGCGTTCCTGGGCCCATCAGGGGCTCTCATCCTGTTACCCTCTTATCTGATCCCATCCTCTCTTGGGTTGCACGTAGGCTAACCTCATGCCTCAATGCACAATCATGGATTTATTTGTATACCTATTCTAGGCACTGTCTGAAAATGGAGATTTAGGTGTTGTTCAATTCACTTCCATATACAATTAAATATGGATAGATTATTTACAATTGTGTGGGAGAGTCCTGGCATCTGTGAGATTGTATCCTGAGGCCTTGTGGATCTCAAATGCATGAAAAACACAGTTGTGTGCAATTCCCTCTCTCTGCAAATGCAGTACAGTGATCACTCACTTATTCTACAAATATTTTCTCAGTTTCCTCCATGCACTGGGCACAGCAGTCTCTGCCCACAGAGAGTCCTGGATGTGATGGGGAGGCCAGAGAGAGATGGGAGAGTTTGAATGAAGGAACAACAGGATATGTCTTAAAATTTTCAAGGATCGTATCAGCTGCTGTGTTAAAAATAGTCCATTGGGGACAAAGCAGAAGAGAGCTGCCGAGTTATGAGGCTATTGCAACAGCCCAAGGAGGATGAGATAGACTAGGGTGGGCAGGAGGTGGCAACTGGAAAAATTCAAGACATATCATGAAGGTATAGAGACACCAATAGGACCCGACACTGCACCTTCTGATTCTTAACAAGAGGTGTGGTGCCTAGCCACAGGGGAGAATGGCTGCACAGGGGGTAGTTGGGTGCTGGGCAGTCAGCTAGGCTCACTCACTAGGTTCCCTGCTCAGCTGGCCCTATTGGCCCCTGAATGTAAATCAACCCCCAGCGAAAGGGTGACATACTGTTATGTCATGGGATTTTGGGGTCTCTTGTAAATAGTCAAAGATGGAGTGATAGAAATTTGTGAATGCCAGCGTCTCAGTATATAAGATTTGAATAGCATATATTAGTTTAAGGTATTTTCAAGCTCGTTTTCCCTTAAAGAAGTAAAGTAGCCCAAATGTCTTGTTGGCCCCATTTTATAGGTGAAAAAGCAAACGTTCAGAGAATTGTAGTAAATTCCCCAAAGTTGCCAGATAATGAGGTCCAAGGCTAAAAAGCCTGGGTCTTCTGTGTCTAAGGGCAGCTTTTCCCATGGTTGCATCATGTGAACTCCCAACTATGCACCCAACCCTGCGCTAAGGGTAGAGGGCGGTGGTGAGGAGGAAAGGAATGCCAAGGGAGATGTGGTGGTCCTTGTCCTAGAGGAGCTAATAGTTTCTCTGCAGATAAGACTCATACATACACACACCACACCCACACACATCTTAAGGAGCCATGTGTTCTGGAAGGGCACTGTTTGAAGCAGTGTTTGACCAGGTGCAGGCATTGGGGTTCTGACGACAAGTGCCTCCAACCATTAAGTTCATCCCCATGAAATGTTCCATGATGGGCTGAGGGCTCCAAGGCAGAGCACACAGGGCTAGGTTATGTCCATAGAGCTGCTGGTCAATTAGCGTGTTTTGAGAATTCTTCATCTCTGATCTCATCTTCCCTCCTTCCCACCCAAGTCCTTTGGCTCTAGCAAGGCCAGTGGCCTTAGGTCCTTCTCACAGTAAGGTCATTTCTGCCATCAATGCCTTTACTTATCTTTGTCTCTGATTTCTGTTGCAGGGAGGGCCTCTGTCCTCTTCCCACCAGGTTAAACCTCACCCCATAATGTTGTCCACTGCTGTGCACCAACTTCCCTAGAGCACAGAGGGGAAAAGTCCAGAAAAACTTGGAGGGTAAGCTTGGGGGTAAGAAAAAAATCTTCAAAAGCTTGAGTTGGGAATGGGGAGGGACTGTGGGAAGAAGAATGATGACTTGTTCCTTAGATACCTAGACTTGGGCATTTCTGGATGCTTGAAAGAGGTATTTTAGGGTGAGATCAGAAATCAATTTGTATCACAGAGGAATGACCATCTGGCACTTGTACTCCTATGGTGGGAGATAGACATCAATTCAAAGGATCGTGATGACTCCTGGGGGGCTCAGAGGGATCCTGTCTGTAAGAGCGGACCAGGGTGCAAGACAGGAGGTGAATCAGAAAGGGCAGGCCCAGCTCCCTCCAGGGGTGGGGCCTCTTGGGAGCCAGCATCCTGAAGCCCGGAGTAGAAAGAGGCTTGGGTGGGCAAAGCCTCCTGGGGCTTCTATTCACCTGGAAGTGGGCCTCTTGCCTGCTAACTCTGGAGAGCATCTCAGGTCTTCTGAAGTGCAGATTGGAGTGGGAACTAGGGAGCCAGGAGCCCTCTGTCCTTGTCCTTAGCACTCCAAATAAGCCAAGGCTATACCTCCTAATAGTTTCCTGGGGCGTCACGGGGAAATGAGGTGTTTGCCCTACGCAGCACTTTCGCCCTGCGAGACTGCTTTTCCTGCAGGCTCATTGCTTTAGGCCTGGGCCTCCATGGATACATATATTACCCAGGACAAAGCCTTGGAAGCCCCTTTCTCAGGTACTGCCACCTGTATTAGAATTAAATTATCAGAGTTTGTCCAGGGGGAGCAGCTTGGAGGGGACTGGGGTCTGGTGTGAAGAGAGGTTGTTGGCACAGGATCTTCTCCGTGAGTGCAAGTCTGGATGGGATCCATGATGTCTATGTGTGTGTGTGTGTACATGTGCATGTGTGCACGTGTGGCACAGGGCATCTGAAGCCACATTTAGGATCCCTGTGGGGTCTCTAAACCAAGGGAAATTCTAGAAATCACTCAAAGAGGGGAAATCTGAGACTGGGTTGTATCTTTCTGCACATTCCCAAGTCTCTTGGGCCATGAAGTGCTCAATCCCTGGGCCAGTTGGCTGGCCAGGAATGACTATCTGACAGTGACATTTACATATGCAGCCTGACATTTTCCTCCTCAGTGATTTAATTCTTCTATTTATTTTTGTTTATTGTTATAGCCCCCTATGTGCATTTAGATCCGTCAATACAGGCAACCCAGCCAACCGTACTGGCATTTTCTTTTTCTCAAAGCTGGTTATTTTCCCAGGCCCTCTCTCTCTTGTCCTTTTCCTATTCTCACACTGGGATAGCATGTCCCTGATTCAGAATGATTCAGCGTGTGGGTCTCTTGAGAAGGACTCCCCTCTGCCTTGGGTTCTCGACTCCCCAGTGGTAAGAGAACAAGTAAGTGGGAGCCCCAGCCCCACAGCAGGCAGGAGATGGCACAATGGAAAAACTAGCCCTCTAACCTTTGAGGCTCATTCCTCATAGGACAGGGAGGTGTAGGCTCAGCTGGCACACAGGGACCTCCTTCTATGTGCCTGACCTACCTGTAGGACCTGTCTGCAAGCACAGTACTGCTGGGAAGGGAAGAGAAAAGGGGAGAAAGAGAGGGAGAAGGAGAGGAGAGAGGACATCTAGGAAATACACTGAACCTAGATTCGAACTTGTGGGTTGACATCCATGTTCCATATTTGCTGACTTGAAGAACTGAATAAGTTTCCTCTCTTTCTGAGTTTGAATTTCCTCTCTGTGACATGAAGAATCATATCATACCTTTCCCATCCAACAGATCATTGTGAAAATCAAATGAGATAACATATGGAGGTGTGTTTTGTAGTGTGAAATGTCCTCTAATACAAAGAACTACATCTCTGTGTGTTTATGTCTCTGTGCACTGATTTGCATGTTGTCATTGTAGTTGCACTATCCTCTGCAGGTGCCACGTCGATTCCTGTTGCACCTTTGTCTCTGCCAATTCCCACACCTGGCATACTTCAGCCATTTCTGACCATCCCCTTACATGTCAGCCTGAACGGTTGCTCAAGCAAGCATCTGCTAAACTCCGGCCTTTGGGAAGCATTTCTTGACTGCCCAGTTACCACTGACACCACTGGCACTGACTAAGGAAGGCTGCCTCCTAGCTCTTCCCTGTCCTAGGGTCTGGCCATCAGCTGGAATTGTGAATTGTTTTAAATGTGAACACAGATGGGATGATGTCAATGAATCATTTAGGAACCATAGTATTTTTGCACAATGCCCTGCAGTATCCTGGTGTAGGAGAGTGTGTATGGAAAGAGCATGAAGACTGAAAGTTTTTCACTGGGCTAAGATGAAGAGGGCAGTGGGTTTCTAATAAAGGGTGCCAGATAGAATGGCAGGTGGTGCTTCCCACTTCTGCCCTGAGCACAGGTGAGGAGCAGGACCTATTGTGCAGATTGTTGCCCTATACACAAGCAGTGGTAGATTGGAAGCCCGAAGCTGCTGTAGCAAGTTAGGCCATTTTGAAAGGTGTTTCTTGACGGTTTAAGAAACAGTAGCTGGGAGAAGAGAGGAGAGCATCTGTCAACCCCTGCTTTGTATGTTGCAGTAACCACAGGTCACAGGGGGGAAGCCTTCGCCCTTCAGACAGAGCAGTGTGGTGATGTCACATTTCTGCAGCATTGTGATATTCCAATATCAATTGACTTTGCTTCCATGTTCGACTCGCTTACTCAGATGAGAAGGGAGTTGGATGTGAGAGTAAGGGCTGAGAGCTGGGGTCCAACTGTGCAGCACATGTGATCTGGCCCTCAAGCCCTAGAATCTTCTCTGGTCCATCTCTTTATGTATGATTTGTCTTTCCAAGCAGATTATAACAACCTCAAGTGTGGAGTCCCTGAAAAATACTTCTCTTACAGTCCATCACCCTAGCACATGGCAAAGGCCCTCCTCCTTGCCCACTGCATTGGAATGCACTCAGTAAGAGCAGCAGTGATGACTACAGGCATAGGCCTGGCACCATTCTGAGTATTTCCCACATATCACTCCATCTCATCTTCATAAGAGCCCTTGGAGGTCACTACCATGACTGGCCTCATTTTGTAGATGAGGACATCAAAGCAAAAGGGAGGTGGAGTCACTTTGTGGTTAGGGCCACACATTTAAAGAGTGATAAAGCTGGGGTTTGAACCAGGCAGTCTGGCTCCAGCATCCAAGCTCCGAAGCTCTCAACCACAGTACTATGCTTTCATGCTGTGTGTGTGATGGTGTGGGGGGAGGGTTTGGGGCAGTGGGAGACTGATTTGGCAGGGCAGAGGGTCCACATTAGCAAAGGAGGAGAAGTTAGGAATTACTGGAAGAATAGGAGCCCTAAAATGGAGAAATCCTAGAGGCTTTGAGGAAAACCTCTTTTTCAAAGAGCACATCCTCTAACAACTTATAGCAATTCCCACAAATAGGAATATTCCTGAAATAGACCATTCCTGCATATGCTATGTTTGTAGCAACCTCGTCCCTGTCTCATTTTTAGAATTTTAGGTAATCTTTACTTTCTATTAGTTGTCTGTGTTTTGAATTCTCTCAGGAAGTTCTTTCTGAGGATGTTCCTCTTTTAGGTTCCCTGAAAGTTCCTGGGCAGGCAGGCTGTGATGCTGGTGGTGGCAGGAAGGGAGCTGGGATAATGTGGCTGCTGGGAAGCCCTGTTAGCCTTCTTTTCCTGCGAGTGAGTTATGTGTCCTCAAATAGAGCTGCAGGGAATGTGGGTGCAGAGCCTAGCATCCTGGTCTGTCCCCCATACCTCTCGGCACAGGGTCTTGTGCACAGATAATTGATTACCTTGTGTTTGTTAATTAGGGACCCTCAACAGAAAAGAAGTGGCCTCTCCTTGGAGTCCTCTCTAAGTTTGGCCTCATTCATGGGCAAGTCTCAGGTCTGCTCAGGGGTCATCCTTGGTGGCCTCCAAAGTGAACTTCTCAGCTTCAGCTTTTTTGTGACATTTTCCTTGTTGAGCACAATGCTGTTTCCAGAAAACAAATGTTCTTTTGGACAATTGCATTTGTTATCAGACAACCTATCACTTGAAACACGGAGAGAAGATGTGTTTTCTCAGCTCTAGTGATGCTGTCTTATGGGAGAAGTTCCACACAATGGAAGCTCAGGAAACCCAGTGATATGATTTAGAAGCAATTCACCAGGTCAGAGACACTGTTAAATCAGAAATGTGACAAGGGGACAGAAGAGCAATCTGGAACAGTTAGTTATTTTGGCTACAAATCAAGGGCACGGTAAACTTTCTCACTTTTAACTTCTATTGAAACGATGACCATAAACAATGTGCAATGCTAAAAACTAATTAAACAGCCACCCTAAATCAACAAAAAAGGGTAAACTGAATTTTAAGTAACATTTACTCCTGTGAAATGTGCTTCTCTTTGTTTGAGTCCTGCCCCAACGCTGACACTTTTGTAAGTCGGGCTTCCCTGATTGGTGACTTGATCAGCCTGTCCCTACTCTCTCAGCTGGCTTCAGTTCTGAGCATGTCCCTCAATGGCCCGTCATAATCATTGTCATCATCATCCTCATCATCGTTAGGCTTTCCTTCAAGCCATTTGTCCAACTACAGCGTTCTGGTTTTTTTCCTGCTTATCTAAATCCTACTCATCCTTACAATGCCCTCAGTCCTTTCATTCAGTCTACCCAACAGTTCCCCAACCTTCCTGCCTCTTAATGAGTACTTCAAAGATTATATCTCTTACTGGCTGCTTTATACATCCAACTCCATGAAAGCTATTCATTCAGTCCTCATCATTCTTATCGGTTTCGTAGCCCTGCCTGCCGGCCTCCATGCTAATCCAAAAGGGTTAGGTTATGCAGGAACAAAAAGATTCCCAAATGTCAGTGACTCAACACTGCAAAGTTTTATTTGTGCATATACATAAAGTCAGTTGCAGGTCAAGGTAACTCTACAAGCAACCAACCTCCATATGCTACCTCAAGGATCTAAGCCAAGTGGGTCTCTTCCATACAGGAATCTGGGGCCTCCTTTGGTCATTGTCATAGGGGTAGATTGTGTATTTTACTGACTTATCCTGGATGTGACACTTATCATTCCTGCCCACATTACATTGGTGAATTAGTCCCACAACTCTGCCCACCTGCAAGGTGGTTGAAAAGTACAATTTTCCAGGTATCTGGAAGGAAGGGAGAATTGGATATTGAGGAAAACTATGATGTCAACCACATCTTCAATTAGATAATAACTTTATGACAGCAGCTTGGGTTTCTTATATTTCTTAGCATTTCTCATGATGTTTTAGGTAAAATAGGCTCCAACAAATGTCTGTTGAATAAATGACATCATCAATTAGTCCTTATGAAGTGCTCATTTGGGACAAGATTTATGCTAGGCACAAACAGAGTGGAATAAAGACCTGAAATCAAAGGCCTGGCACATGGTAGATCATTTGTTCATTCATTCATTCATTTGAGAAATACCTGTTGAGCACCTTGTATGTTCCAGGTACTGTTCTGAGCACTGTGAACAATGTGTGGGGCATTTTCCTTGTGGAGCTTATATTCGAGAGAAGGAGATGGGTAACAAACAATAAATATAACAAATAAGGAAACTCAATAGTATGATAGAATGCTATGAATTGTGGAAATAAAAGAAAAAATAGAACAAGATAGGGAATATATAGACTATGAAGATTGGGGTGCCAGTAATTTTAAACAAGGAAGTATTCACTGAAATGACATTGGAAAAGAAGTGTGTGTGTGTGTGTTGGGGGTGGGTAGTTCACTGTGCAGGTATTGTAGGAAAAGCATATAGGAAGAGGGACTAGCTTGTGCTAAAACATGAAGGTGTGACATATTTGAGGACCAACAAGGAGTACAGTGTGGCTGGAGTGAGATAGTGTGAGCCAAGGGTGATGAGTTCAGAGAGGTGATGGGGCTTGTAGGCTGGAAGACTTTGGTTATTTCTATGAGTGAAGCGAGAAGCCATTGAAAGTTTAAAGGCATTTACGACCTGTGTTGGAAATTGTAGAAAGCTAGGGTATAAGCTGGGAAATCAGTTAGAAGGTGAGAACAATAATCCAGGAGAGAGATATAAGTGCCCAGAACAGGATGCAACAGGAAGGTGTTTTTAACTACATACCTATATGTGGTACATGTATGTGTAATATATGTAAATATTGATAATACATACCTATATGCTATGAATATGTATATTTCTTTTCTTTTCTTTTTTTTTTGGAGACAGAGTCTCACTTTGTTGCCCAGGCTAGAGTGAGTGCCGTGGCGTCAGCCTAGCTCACAGCAACCTCAAACTCCTGGACTCAAATGATCCTTCTGCCTCAGCCTCCCGAGTAGCTGGGACTACAGGCATGCACCACC
>CAUYMX010009990.1:0-13171 GCA_963573855.1 Lepilemur septentrionalis | reverse complement strand
ACCGTACCCATTATGTTTGTATATACCCATCTGCTCCTCCCCCCTACCATCTGACTGACACCCGATAAATGTTACTACTCTATGTGCACATAAGTGTTGATCAATTAATACCAATTTGATGGTGAGTATATGTGGTGCTTGTTTTTCTATACTTGTGATATTTCACTAGACTGGGCACCAGCTCAATCCAGGATAATACAAGAGGTGCTAGATCACCATTGTTTTCTGTGGCTGAATAGAACTCCATGGTATATGTATACTACATTTATTTTTTAAATTTTTATTTATTTATTTTGAGAAAGAGTCTCACTCTGTTGCCCGGGCTATGGTGCCATGCGTCAGCCTAGCTCACAGCAACCTTGAACTCCTGGGCTCAAGTGATTCTTCTGCCTCAGCCTCCCGAGTAGCTGGGACTACAGGCATGCGCCACCATGCCCGGCTAATTTTTTCTGTTGTTGGTACAGATGGAGTCTCACTCTTGCTCAGGCTGGTCTCAAATTCCTGAGCTCAAACGGTCCACCCACCTTGGCTTCCCAGAGTGCTAGGATTATAGGCGTGAGCCATGGTGCCTGGCCTGTATACCACATTTTATTAATCCTCTCATGTATTGATGGGCACTTGGGTTGTTTCCATATCTTTGCAATTGTGAATTGTGCTGCTATGAACATTCTAGTGCAGATGTCTTTTTTATAGAATGTCTTTTTTCCTTTGGGTAGATGCCAAGTAATGGGATTGCTGGATCAAATGGTAGGTCTACTTTTAGCTCTGTGAGGTATCTCCATATTACTTTCCACAGAGGTTGTACTAGTTTGCAGTCCCACCAGTAGTGTATGAGTGATCCTATGATTCAGCATCCATGCCAACATTTATTGTTTTGGGACTTTTTGATAAAAGCCATTCTCACTGGAGTTAAGTGATATCTCATTGTGGTTTTGATTTCCATTCCTTTGATGATTAGAGATGTTGAGCTTTTTTTCATACATTTGTTGGCCATTAGTCTATCTTCTTTTGAAAAGTTTCTGTTCATGTCCTTTGCCCACTTTTTTTTTGAGACAGAGTCTCACTCTGCTGCCCAGGCTGGAGTGCCGTGGCATCCGCCTAGCTCACAGCAACCTCAAACTCCTGGGCTCAAGCAATCCTGCCTCAGCCTCACAACTAGCTGGGACTACAGGCATGTGCCACCATGCCAGGCTAATTTTTTCTATATATTTTTAGTTGGCCAATTAATTTCTTTATATTTTTAGTAGAGACAGGGTCTTGCTCTTGCTCAGGCTGGTCTCAAACTCCTAACCTTGAGTGGTCCTCCTGATTCGGCCTCCCAGAGTGCTAGGATTACAGGCATGAGCCACCGCGCCCTGCCCTTCGCCCACTTTTTAATGGGGTTGTTTTATTTTTTTCTTGATGATTTTCCTGAGTTCTATATAGATTCTAGTTTATAATCCCCTTATCGGATGTGTAGCATGCGAATATTTTCTCCCATTCTGTAGGTTGTCTGTTTGCTCTCATGATAGTTTCCTTGGCTGTGCAGAAGCTTTTTAATTTGATCAGGTCCCATTTATTTATTTTTGTTGTGCTGTGATTGCCTTTGGGGTCTTCTTCATAAATTTTTTGCCTAGGTCAATGTCTAGAAGAGTTTTTCCAATATTTTCTTCTAGAATTCTTATAGTTTCATGCCTTAGGTTTAAATCTGTTATCACTGTGATTTGAGTTTTTGTAAGAGGTGAGAGATGCGGATCCTGTTTCAGTCTTCTACAAGTGGCTATCAATTTTCCCAGCACCAATTATTGAATAGGGATTATTTTCCCAAATGTATGTTTTTGTCTGATTTGTCAAAGGTCAGATGCAGTATGAGAATTATTTTATATCTGGGTTCTCAGCCCTGTTCCATTGGTCTATGTCTCTGTTGTTGTGCCAGTACTATTCTATTTTGATTACTATAGCCTTGTAGTATAGCTTGAAGTCTGATAAAGTGATGCCTCCCGATTTGTTCTTTTGCTTAAGATTGCTTTTGCTATACGGGGTCTTCTCTGTTTGCATACAAAGTGTAGAATTATTTTTCTAGATCTGTGAAAAATGATGTTGATATTTTAATACGGATTGCATTGACTCTGTAGATAACTTTGGGTAGTATAGACATTTTACCAATGTTGATTCTGCCCACCCATCGGCATCGTATGGTTTTCTACATGTTTACGTCCTCTGCTATTTCCTTCCTCAGTGTTTTGTGATTCTCCATATTGAGGTCTTTCACCTCCTTAGTTAAATATATTCCTAAGCATTTTATTTTCTTTGTTGCTATTGTGAAGGGTATTGAGTCTTTGATTTGGTTCTTAGTTTGTTGTTGGCATATAGGAATGTTACTGATTTCTGTACATTGATTTTGTACCCTGAGACTTTGCTGAATTTGTTTATCAATTCCAGTAGTCTCATGGCAAAATCTTTGGGGTTTTCTAGATATAAGATAATATCGTCAGCAAAGAGTGATAGTTTGACCTCTTCTGCCCCCATTTGGATACCCTTGATTTTCTTCTCTTGTCTGATTGCTTTGGCAAGGACTTCCAGTGCTATGTTCAATAGAAGTGGTGATAGTGGGCAACCTTGTCTGGTTCCAGTTCTGAGTGGGAATGCTTTCAGTTTTTCCCTGTTCAGTATAATGTTGGCTGTGGGTTTGTCATATATGGCTTTGTCATTTTTAGGTAGGTCCCATCTATGTCTATTTTGTTAAGCATTCTTATCATAAAAGGGTGGTGAATTTTGTCAAATGCTTTTTCTGTGTCTATTGAGAGGATTATATGGTCTTTGTTTTTTGTTTGTTTGTTTTGAATTTCAGCATATTACGGGGGTACAAATGTTTAGGATACATATACTGCCTTTGTTCCACCCGAGTTAGAACTTCAAGCATGGTGTTTGTTTTTACTTCTATTTATGTGGTTAATTTCATTTATAGATTTGTATATGTTGAACCATCATCCCTGCATCTCCGGGATGAAGCCCACTTGGTCGTGATGGATTATTTTCTTGATAAGCACCTGAATTCAGTTTACTAGGATTTTATTGAGAATTTTTGCATCTATATTCATAAGGGATATTGATCTGTAGTTTTCTTTTTTTTGTTGAGTCCTTTCCTGGTTTTGGTATCAGGGTAATGTTAGCTTCATAAAATATGTTGGGGAGGATTCCTTCCTTCTCGATGTTGCAGAATAATTTCTGCAGGATGGGTACCAGTTCTTCTTTGTAGGTCTGGTAATATTCGGCTGTGAAACCATCTGGTCCGGGACTTTTCTTTTAAGGAAGGTTTTGTGTTGCTGCTTCAATTTTGGTACTTTATATTGCTCTATTCAGGAATTCTGTTTCTTCCTGATTGAGCCTAAGTAGGCTGTGTGTTTCTAAGAATTTGTCTATTTCCTCCACGTTTTCAATTTTATGTACGTAGAGATTTTTAAAGTATTCATAGATGATATTTTGTATTTCAGTGATATCAGTTGTAATTTCTCCTTTTTCATTCCTGATTGACCTTATTGGAGCCCTTTCTTTTCTGCTTCTGGTTAATCTAGCAACAGGCATGTTAAATTTGTTTATTTTTTTAAAGAACAAAATTTTTGTTCCGTTAATCTTCCATATAGTTTTTTTTTTTATTATCCATTTCATTTAGTTCTGCTTTGATCTTTGTTATTTCTTTTCTTCTGCTGGGTTTGGGGTTGGTTTGCTCATCCATTTCCAGTTCTTTGAGATGATTCATTAGATTTTGATTTGTGATCTTTCTGTCTTTTGGATATAGGCATTTATGGATATAAATTTTCCTCTTAGGACTGCTTTAGCTGTGTCTCACAGATTTTGATAACTTGTGTCTCCTGTATCATTTAATTCAAAGAATCTTTTGATTTCTGTCTTAATTTCCTCCTTAACCCAATAATCATTTAGCAGAAGGTTGTTTAGTTTCCATGACTTTGTGTAGAGGTGAGAGTTTCTCTTGTAGCTGATGTCTAATTTTATTCCACCATGGTCTGAGAAGATGCATGGTATAATTTCTATTTTTTTAAATTTGTTTGAGACATGCTTTGTGGCCTAGCATATGGTCAATCTTAGAAAATGTCCCATAAGCTGATGAGAAAAATGTATAGTCAGCGGTTTTTGAGTAGAATGTTCTGTAAATGTCAGTCAGCCTCATTTGTTCTAAAGTTCTGTTTAAGTCCAGTGTTTCTTTGTTTATTTTCTGTTTGGAGGATCTGTCCTGTTCTGTCAGAGGAGTCTTAAAGTCCTTGGCTATTACGGTGCTGATGTTTATCATTTTGTTTAGATCAAATAGGATTTGCTTTATGAACCTGGGTGCACTTGAGTTAGGTGCATAAATATTTAGAATTGCTATGTTTTCTTGTTGAATTGTACCCTTCACCATTATACAGTGACCATCTTTGTCTTGCATTACTTTTGTTAATTTGAAGACTAAGTTATCTGAAATCAGAACTGCTACACTGGCCACTGGCTATTTGTAAAGCTGGTTACATCTTCTCTTTTATTTTTCAAAAGGCTTCTCAAAGATAAATCTTTTTTATTTTTATTATTTTTATTCCCTCTGCTTAGAAAGTGAGACAAAACAAAACTAAACCAGAAAAACATTTTCACTATTTCCCAGGTAAGAGCTTCTATGTTTTTTTGCCTCTTATGGTACAAACTTACTGCAGCAATTAACAACACATTGTGCTATTAAATCAGCACCAACACAAAATGCTTTAATTAAGCAACCATGTGCCCAAGATGCTGATTGAAATTAAGCAGCTGTGGTTCCTGCTTGTAGTCTAACTCAGACAATACTGATCAGGACATGCTTGCATGTGTAAAAGGGCCCAAAGCTGTACAAATAACAAATTAGTTACATAAATCAATTTGACTTGGTGTTATAATACACTCTGATATAAGAAGATCCAGTATATAAGATTTTGAATTTTAAAATGAACAAACTGAGGTTTAGTTATAGCATGTCTACCATTTATTGACCTACTATGTGCCAGGTATTATGCTGGGGGCTTTCTATGTATTTTTTCTAATTCTCACAAAACTGTTACGTGATTGGCATTATCCTCAGTATAAGAGAAACAGGCTTGGAAAAGTTAAGTAATTACCCATTGCCACATTGTAAAGAAGGCAGAATTCAAAGCCAGGTTAGCTGAAATGATAATCTATGATATCACTATTGTACCATCCTACCATTGTAATGTAGTAGAAGAAATACTGGATGAGTAATCAACATATCTGGATTTTAGACTTTGTTCTGCCTTGGACAAGTCACCTAATAATACTGGGCTTCAGTTTTCCTTTTTGTATAATGGAAAAGGATCATTTATTGTCTAAGTAAGGGCATGCCTGTGGTGACAGTATTTCCAAAAGGAATAGTCTTGACTTGTTCTATGAACAGGAGAGAGTATTTAATATTGGGAATATCAACATATCTAAGGTCCTTTTTATTTAATTGGCAGTACATATTTATTCATCCAACAAATATTTTTTGAGTAGTTACACAATGCAAGATACTATGCTGTGTGCTAGAGGTACAGTGGTGTGGGGAGACAAAAAGACAATGAACCCCACCTTTATTGAGCTTACAGTAATTTAGTGGGAGACAGACATAAAAAATCACCAATAAATATAAAAATGTCAGTTGTGCTACATGCCACTAAACAGAGGAATATGATGCCAATATGAAAGCATGTGATAGGGTGTCTTGACTCAGCCATCACAATGAAGGGGGCTTTCTCTTTCTTTTCTTTTCTTTTTTTTTTTTTTTTTTTTTTTGAGACAGAGTCTCACTCTGTTGCCCGGGCTAGAGTGACTGCCGTGGCGTCAGCCTAGCTCACAGCAACCTTGAGCTCCTGGGCTCAAGCGATCCTTCTGCCTCAGCCTCCCGAGTAGCTGGAACTACAGGCATGCGCCACCATGCCCGGCTAATTTTTTCTATATATATTTTTAGTTGGCCAATTAATTTTTTTCTATTTTTAGTAGAGATGGGGTCTCGCTCTTGCTCAGGCTGGTCTCAAACTCCTTAGCTCAAGGGATCTGCCCACCTTGGCCTCTCAGAGTGCTAGGATTACAGGCGTGAGCCACCGTGCCTGGCCAGGGGGGCTTTCTTTAGGCTAAGATTTCAAGGAAGAGTAAGAGTTATCTAGACAGGGTAGGGAGGGTAGGTAAAAGAGTTCCCAACAGAGAGAATGGCATGTGTAAGGTCTTGTGGTAGGAAGGAGCATGGGGAGTTTGAACAAATGAAAGTTGTCAAGTATAGCTGGAGCATAGAAAGGAAGAGGGAGAGAATTGAACAAAAGGAGGCCTGTAGGGTAGGTAAAGACTAAACTATGCCAGGGCTCATAGACCATGTTAAGAACTTGGTTAAGTTCTGGTTAAGTCAAGCTTGCTCTGGACTTTATGAAAAAAAAAATTACTCAATTTTATATTATATCCTTAGTTTTACCCAGTGTTTTTATGAAGAAGTTATGTAGTTATATGCCATCCTCACCTCAACCAATCAAGAAGAGTAAATAAACATAGTTAGAAATATGACTTAGTAATGAATGACATATAATTATGAATGGAAACTAGGAAGAAAATTATATAGATTAGGAGAATTAAAATCTCTGACACATAGTATCGTAAAAGGATTCAATTCACTAAGTAGGCAAAATTTAAAATGTAACATGTATTTTTCAGACAGCTATGGCATGAGATACTGCTAAATAAGAAAAATAATGCTATATATGAGTAACAGCTACAGTGAGTGGGACAGATTAGTGATGATGGAAGTGAAAGAGGAAAATGGCTGTGGGCCAGTATAGTCTGAGAAAACACTATGAAGATGATTAGAGTTGAAGTTATTCCTTGGTACTGGGTAGGATATGGATTACAGGAGGAGGGCACACTAGATACCTCTACTGTGTCTCAAAAGCACAAATAATAATTTTAAATTTTGGAGGATAGAAAGCAGGAAATTGATTTCTTAGCCTTTGCCTCTGATACCACAATTCTTTCATCTAGGGTAGTCTAAAAGCAAATTGGGATGTTATTTTCTAGACCAGATCCCATATGTGTCTACCTAGCAACCATTACTAATGCCATACACTTTCAATATAATAACAGTATCTTAGATATCATCTGTTCTACTTCCTTTATTTAATAGATTAGGAAACAGGATCCTGTCATACATTGGGTCAGAGCTATCAGTGTCCACCCATCTGATCACTAATAGGGAACATTTGGAGAGACATCATTTAAAGAGAGAAGTAGGGGCAGGAAAAGACCTGAGTGTATCAGTGTAAAGAATGGAAACTTTAGAATCAGAGTCCCTGGCTTCCCAGTGCTGGTACTGACAGCAACCTTGAATAGTATCTCTGAACTTAAATTTCATTAAATATGAAACGGGACTAAGGAAAATACTTCCTTTACAAGTGGGCATAATTAGTAAATGGCATTATGAGTAAAATTGTTTTGTGATAAAAATACCTTATACAATTATAAATTGCTGTCTTGACAGAATATACCAAACCAAATTGCACAGCCAATGATAGCAACTGTACTAACTTTAGAGTTGTATTTTGGCTTTCTCTTTTTTTCTTATCCCTATTTTGTTAATTTTATTATTTTATTTATATATTATATATTTATTATATATATTATATATTTATTGTATGTCATTTGTTACAAGGTAAGGATACAAATTCCAACCAGCTAAAAGAATAGTCCCATAGGGCATAGTCAGGGAGGGTTCCAAACATAAAGCTTCCATTGTCCTCAGGATATGTTACCCTCCCAGCATCAATATGTGTAAATACACATGGCGTATTCCCAACTCAGGAAGCTCACTCAGGATTTGGTGCTCAGACTTTTTACTGAAGCATAATTATGTAGATATGATTGATTGATTGATTGCCCATGTGACTGAACTCAGTCTTTAGGTCAACTGATACTGAATGACCCCAAAACACCCACTCTAAGTCATATAGTTGGTCTTTCTGGTGTGGCCAGTTCCCACCCTAAGACTCTCAAGTGTATAATGTCATAACTGTGCTCCTGAAAAAAGTCAGATGTGGTTAAGATCTTGCTTACAAATATTGTGTTTGATTACAGGGCTGTTGAGAGTAACCAGGTAATGTGCATTTTATTCCCTTCAAGGTGAAGGCAAACTGCAATTGAGAGACTATTCAAATAGGCACTAAATATTAACAAAATCTATAAAAGCAAAATATTTTCCAAAAGTTGATTGGAATGAGGCAATAATTTAAATATTGTTGGTTATGGGGTCCTTAATCAGGAGTATCATGGCATTAAGTTTGCGATAGTCCACTGTTAAGTGCCATTCATTTTTATCAGGTTTGGACATTGGCCGAATTGGGCTGTTCAAGGGGAATGCAGCAGAAATAATGGCCCTTTCATTCAGTTGGTCTTATATAATGAGTCTTCATTCCTGTAGGCCTTGTTTCAATCTATATTGGGCCATATTAACTATTTTAACATTGGTGGTGGTGGTGGTGAGGTCCGTGGAGTACCATTTATCAAGCTTATTGTAAGTACCACGTACTTAATTTTATTTCAGTTTATTACTCCTTGGGTCAGAGCATCAATGCTCATTATGGGATATTTTAGGTCAATAAGAACCATGACCATGGGGAATTTAGGCAAAGTGATAGTTCCAACTGTTAAAGGGAGGTATATCTGTTTGTCCTCTATTTTATGTTTGGTAACTCTCCTAAGAACACAGGGGGTACCTGTTTAAATTTAGTGAGATCCCCAGCTATAACTATAATCAAAACCCCAGTATTGATTAGAACCATGAAGATTTGCCACTTGGTGCATCTTGGTAGATGTTAAAATTAATTTGGAACCAATGTTGTAGAAGTACAAAAACCAATTAAAACCCTTTTTAGGCTGGGCGCGGTGGCTCACGCCTGTAATCCTATCACTCTGGGAGGCCGAGGCGGGAGGATCACTCAAGGTCAGGAGTTCAAAACCAGCCTGAGCAAGAGCGAGACCCTGTCTCTACTAAAAATAGAAAGAAATTAATTGGCTAACTAAATATATATAGAAAAAATTAGCCGGGCATGGTGGCGCATGCCTGTAGTCCCAGCTACTCGGGAGGCTGAGACAGAAGGATTGCTTGAGCCCAGGAGTGTGAGGTTGCTGTGAGCTAGGCTGATGCCATGGCGCTCTAGCCCAGGCAACAGAGTGAGACTCTGTCTCAAAAAAAAAAAAAAACCCTTTTTACTTTTCTATTGCATAAATTGTTTTACTAAATTTTATATTTACAATTGGAGTAAAATCATGAAACTCCATTTTAGTTTTTGTTTCTCCCCCCCATCAAGGTTTTGGGTTTTTTTGTGGTTACCTGACATACTTCAGGAAAAGGGGGTCCTCTCTACCCTGCTCATATTTATGAGTTTCTTCCTCCAGAGAGCCCCAATTCAGTATCATCAAGGTTAAGGGCCTATGATGATTGTTGCTTTATTGGGTTTAAGGACCATGGGCTTAAATCAGGTTTGATTTAATCCTTTGGAATGTTGACAAACCATGACACTCAGTTGAACCCAAAGTCTTTGTCAATCCTTTTTATAGTAGTATAATAGGGTCATGGTTTCCTCTGGACATTTAAAAAACGTGGGAGAAAAGCATTCAGGGCTGCTTTTCATAAAGGCCTATGCCACTGGGTGCCATGGGTATCTCTCTGTAACTCTGAGGACCAGAATATTTTTTGGTGACATAGGCAGTAGCAATAGAAGCAAAAGCATTTTATAGGGTTCTAGTGAGCCATCTGATTTTTGGAGTGTGCACTTCAGACACCTGGTGTTTGAAGTGACACATGGTGACTATTCTTCTTCACATAACCAACCACCCAGTGGGCCCATATGTTATACGGGATGTAGTCTTTCCCCTGAGCACTCCAAAATGAGGACTGGGACTTCATTAAGACATATAACCAATAGTCATAGAGTAAGAGTCATATCGCTGGGCCTAGCATCAGTCATGCCTTATGCTAGAATCAAGACACATGATTCAATCTGAAGCACTCATATAGGTCTGGGCCAATAATATACATGGCCTACGGCTGCATTAAGGAGGGCCCCAATCCCATAGTCCTATCCCTAAATGTCAATTACTGAAACTTCTGAATTAGGTAGGTTAAATCTGTAACAGTCTTGGTAGGACTTGGCAAATGCAGTACAGAGTAGCACAACTCATAGTGAAATCTTACCAGCAGGCAGCAGCACAGTTCAAAGTGCACCCTGGCCAGCAGAAAGCAGAGAGCCAGTTAGAAGCCAAAAGCAAGAGAAGAAAGACCCCTAGGTAGTAATGGTTATTGCCGCGACATCCTACTCACAGTGCCAATTGTCTTGTGGTTGCCCCACAAGGGGTAGAATCAATCCCCCAACCCAAAATGTGGCTTGGATGTGGAGATTGATGATGCCACATATACAGTAAAAAGGTATGAAAAGATTTATTACTGACATAATGAGGTTTTCTGGGGAGAACAGAGAGGGCTCCCAAGCCAGTCTGAAATGGCTTGAGCCAAAAGAGGGGCAAGTGGCTTTGGTTTTTATTGTGGTTAGGTGGTGAAGCCAAGGTGAGGTTTCCTATGCTGGCCATGCCTTGCATGGTTTGAACTTCAAGGCCAGCACTATAGGAAAGCACCAGGCCTTCTTATCAGCTTGCCCTGATACGGAACCGAAAGGGGAAGGGAGATGGGTAGGGCTTGAAAGCTGTCATTGATTATACAAAGAAAATGTAGTTAAGCTCTTTACTATAATTTCATCTCTAAAAATAAATTCCAGTGCCACTAGTAGAAAGCAAAGTAGAGGTTTGGCAGCTAAACAAGAGGGCTAGAATGAAAAAGAAAACAGCATGTTCAATTTCTTTTTTTAAAAAAAAATACACTAGTGTTTTTTAAAGTATTGATACTAATAATCTCATATTTCTTCTTATTAAAGTTATCAGCCTTCCTTTTGCTGTTATACTGAAAATAAAGATGTAGTGGTGATATCTATTTCCCTTCCACTGTGTAATTTTACTTTCGAGAGTCCTAAGAATAGCTTTCATTTATGCTTTATTTTGAAAACATACAGTTTTATTTTTAAATATTTCTTATCTGTCTTCAAATAAAGCCAAATACTGCCTCACAGAAGCTGACACCTCCAGTCTGCATCAGTAGACTTGTATTCTATACCATAAACTAATTGTGCTGTTTTGGGAAAACCATTTACTCTGTGCCTCAGATTCTTCCTCTGTAAATTTATTCATCCAGCATCTGTTTTCTATGAGATAGACATTGAATGAGGTGCTGAGGGTACAAAGCTGAGTAAGGCATGCTCTCCATTCTTAAAGAGCACACAGTCTGGTGGGGGACATATATGTCTACAATTGCAATATGGTATGGTATTATACCATATAGCAGTGTGCACGCAGTGCTGGGAATAATAGATATATGGATAATACCTTTACTATCTTCCTCACTAGGAGGGGAATACATTGAGAATAACCATGGTGAAATACTTTGAAATGTGTAAAATGAAGCAATATTATAAATAGATACCCCGCTTCATTTTCTCTAATTTATTCATTTCAAGCTTAAGTACTTAGAGCTTTTGGTACTCTTAAAATATATCTTTGGAATTATTTTGAGGCTGTATTTGATGTATTTCTAATTAAGATTTATGTGGGTTTCTAGTAGTTGTATTCTCCAGATTATGGAACTGTGTGTTCCTCTTAACACAATGGCTGAGTGCAGCTGGAGCAAACAACACATTTGTGCAGATTGCTAATCCTATAAAATCACGGCTTCTAAAGACCTCAACTGGGCCTCTACAGCACCATTTAGCAATCCTTTTATGTGTTCTTAATTATTCCCCTCTCCTGTTGACAGGGGCTGCCTTTGCAAACCTTAGCCACCATTCTCATGACCACTGCTGCATGCACTCTCCCTAATATAAACCCTGCCAGTTAGTCTGACCAGTCTTACCTCCTGTCCTTTCCTAAGACACAGTTATGCTGCATCTATGACTATTGAGTGGGCCATGCTGCTTTAGGTCTCTGTACCTTTGTACATGCTATTCCTCTGACTGGAATCCCCCACCTCACACAAAACTTAACTAATAATTTCTACTTTTCTCAAGACTCAGCTCACATATCTACACTCTGTGAGGCCTTCTGTGGCAGCCCAAGCATAGTTAGCCATTCTTTCCTTTGCAGTGCCGCTAGACATGGTATTCCTGCTATTACAGAATGTAGCATACTGTATTGTACTTGTTTACTTTCTTAACTATCTCCTCCAATAAACTGTCAAGTCCTGAAGAACAGGGACTATCTAATTTATCTTTGAATCTCCAGCACCTAGTATAGTATTGGCACAAACATAACTATTTATTGAGAGACGAAAGGGATGGAAGCAACATAAATATTAGAAGTGTCTAACTTCTTTGCAAACACAAAGCCACTGTTTTATTGCTTTCAAATTTTGATGCTAATTTTCAGTGGTATACCCCTATTTCCTTTTTCTCTCAACCTTTAGGAAAATTTCTTTCCATTTAATACATAGATGTTGAACATTTTTAAAAAAGAGCTTCAACAAAGACAGCTGTTTGACAGTTGTATACCATCTGTGTTTTCAGTCTTGGGTAAAAACATCTGGCTACTTGAGAATAGAAGCTCTATACTAAAGGAGTTTCCCAGCCTGATGGTGATTAGCATTCTACAAATATGCCTTGCATTGTCCTACTTTGACATCATATTATGTATACAACTTGTTCCTCTAAATAATAAAGTTTCCTTTTGGTTGTGTACCTCAATGAAGGCAAAAAAAAAAAAGTGTTAGCATGTTGCTACGTTTTGCCCATGAAAATTGTTTTTATAGTAAAAGACAACATCACAAAAAAGTGATTAATCCAGAGGAGTACATACATGTGTACCCACACATTTATGCTGTTAGGCAATAACCTATACTACATGTGGATTTATCTTCAAACAAAATAATCAAACTGAATGCCAAACACCCTTTTCTCTTTTTTTTTCTTTATTGAAGTGTAATTTACATATCATGCCTTTACTCCATTTTAAGTGTACAATTAAATGGTTATTAGTAAATTTACCAAGTTGTACAGCTATTCACATAAATCAGTTTTACAGGATTTCCTATCCCCTATTG
>CAUYMX010009989.1:0-16199 GCA_963573855.1 Lepilemur septentrionalis | reverse complement strand
CTTATATTATCCTGGATTAAGCTTGAGCCCATTATTCAAAGTGAGGTGACACAAGACCTGAAGAATGGGCTCCACTTGTACTCTCCATCAAACTGGTATTGACTGATTAACACTATGGTGCTCAAACGGTGGGAGTGATCACTAGGGATTTGGGGGGTGGAGGGTAAATCCATGTCTGAGCGACGTGGTGGGCACTGTGGAGGGGTGGGACATGCTTGAAAAGTAGTTGGGGAGCGGAATTAGAGGTCTCAATAGGGGAAAGGAATTCCTCTAAAACTGACTTATGTGATTAATTGTACATCTCAGTAAATTCACTGAAAATCATTTAATTGTACACTTAAAATGGAATAAAGGCATGATATGTAAAATATACTTCAATAAAGAAAAAAAAAGATTCATACATAGCTAAACTTTTAAATGTGAATTTTAAAGCCAGTGGACCCACAAAACTTCATATCATATTGGTATGCTTACAGTCTCATTGCTTAACATGGATTCATTGCAAAACATCTCAAAATTGTCTCTGATTTATTACTCACCCAATTACAATCCACCGAAACTCTTTATGATGATAAAACTAGTAGACACTGATGTACATATCCCTTCTTTTACCTAACTCCATGGCATGCTTGTCACTACTAAATACTCTTACTTCCTTAAAACACCTTCCCCATTGGCTTCTGTGCTGCTAACCTCCTTGATCAAACCCTTAAATTTTGAATTCCTCACGATCTACCCTAGGCCTTCTCCTTTATTTATGTGTTATTTTGGGCACTACCTGTAAAAAACAACACATGAATCTTCCCTCTTGACTCTAGACTACCATATTATACTGCCCTCCACATCTTCATTTGGATTTTTTGCAGGCGCCTAAAATTCAGCATATTTGAAATTAAATTCATTCTCTCTCCCTGGTATTCCTCAATGTTTTTTTTAATGACACCACCATGCACTGAAACTCCAAAGCTAGAAAACTAAGAATTATGCCTAACATACCATAAATGACTAGGTACTATTGATCCATCCCCCAGAATAGCTCTCAACTTTGATGATGTTGCCACGTCATTCTACTTTGGGCAGAAACTTAGCAAGATGCCTAGCAGTGCGATGATAACTCCTACCTCAACATGTTTCCCAAAAGCTGTGTCCTTTTGTTGAAAGGTTATTCAAGTTGTTATTCGAGGTAATAAAACATGGCATCTTTTAAGATCAGATGAGAAGTCATAAGAGCAATGTGAAAGCAAAACTGGGACTTGTATGGAGGCCCTCCTACGCAGGACCCTTTGTCACGTACCCATACCAATCAAAGTCACCATCCTGTCCTCAAGTCCAAATATTAGAACTTGGCTCTGCCGTCAGGTTGTCTTGATCTCTCCCCTGGACCACGAATGTGGGCTACACGTACATCTCCTGCTTCCAGTCTTATTCCTGTCTAATACATTCCCCACCCACATCCAGAGTCATCTTTTAAAAATGCAAATCCAATCACATCAAACTTTTCCCCTCAAACCACAAGTCTATGAAAACATTTTTAACAAGCGTACAGGGCTCCCTCCAATCTGGTGCCTGCTAACTACAGTGCTCATTGTGCTCTCTGCTACTCCCTATTTCTCTCCTTGCAGTTCCTTGATGTCATCATGATCTCTCACTCCCTAGCTTTAGAAAACACTACTCTAAGCCTTCTGTGGTTTGGGGTATGGGAGGAGCTTCCTAGACTACCTAGAGCATGATGGTCTCTCTTATGCCTCTGTGCAGTTAAAACTTCTGTAGTCATTATCCACACTTCCGTCATTATAGCGCACGCTTTTTAAATGCACATATTTTCTTCTAGTTGGAAGATCCTTGAAGGTAGGATATCATAACTGTCCCATTCAATGCAAAACTCCTAGCACAGCACAGTGCCAGTCACACAGCACAGACTTCTGAATAGGGTTAGAGGAATTAATTTGGTTGTTTCTTTATAATGTAACAGGAGGCATGGATCACAGTTTTAAAGTAGTAACATATCAAATATCTGAAACAGAGGTTCCTCTAACATTAAACTAAAATTTGGACAATAGAGAAGCATGTTGATTGTTGCATAAGAAGAAAGATGTGGCATCTTCTTCTAACAGTTTGCATTTGCATGCTGCTATGCTGGTATGATAAACAGACTGATTTAAAAATCAAATAACAGACTCTAAGAAGTTATAACAATCCCTGGATTAGTATAGGATGGTAACTAAGGGATCTGCTATATTAAGTCATGACAATAAAAGTAAAATCCCTCCATCTTTTCCTGGATTACACGTAGAGCTCAAATCAGAGAACCCTAAATGAATAATAATGAATGGATGCCTCTGTGAATGATTGAAGACTGAATCACATTTTAACTAGACTATATTTATAAGTCACTTTGGATGACATAATTACAATTCAAACCATACACTAATTAGCAGCAGACATCTATTTAATAATGTTTAGTGGGTCTGAAATATGTTTTTATTTGTTTCTGAAAACAATAAGAAGGACACTTTATAAACAACACAAGGGTGTTGAGGATTTAAGTTAACAAATAAATTGGTGCTACATAGAAGCAAAACCAAACATATTTCAAAAATAAATAACCACGTTTTATTTTTCTGAGTAATAATGACTAAATATACTCACATATAAGAGACAGTGCAAAAGAATTTAAAATACAGTTTTTCCCAAAAAATGATGATCTTCTTAATAGCAAACTTAGTGTTTTCTATTAACTATATTGCTTAGCAACTGTTCATAATTCTTTTAAAATTAGGCTATCTCCTCATCAGTTTTATATCACAGTTAAATGTACCTCAATAGAATATCCACCCAAAGCCAAAAGATTTCCAACAATTTTATTTTCAGATATAGCTCCATTTTGCCCCAGCTCTGCCTGACCAGTGAATATTTCTTTACTTGGGTTGAGCTCCTAATTGCACTTCTGTTTTTTTAAAAAAATATTGACTACTGTCTTCTTATATTACTTTTCTTTAAATTCCAATGCTTTTTAAAGTTCTTGAATGAAGAAGAAATTGGGAAAAGCCCTAAAAAATTTAAAACATATGAGTTTGAAGATGAAAAATGTTTTTAAATAGGACAGCTAACTTCTAACATTTTGTTTAATGAGGTCATTTTGGAGAGTTCTGTTTAATTAAAGAGTTGAGAAATGTTAAGAGGTCAAATTTATCACATCTATGTAGCACTTCATATGTGCTAGGCTCAGTTTTCACTGACTTATAAGTATTAATATGTCCCATCCTCATAACAACCCTGTGAGGTAGGTATTGTTTTCATCTTCCCTTTACTGATGAGAAACTGAAGCACAGGGGCTTAAGTCACATGCTCAGTCACCTAATCCAAAAGCAAGGAGGGCTTGGGTTTGAACTGAGTCAGCCTGGCTTTAGACTATGCTCTATGTGGCTGTTTTATGCCTACACTGTAAAACACAAATAACAGTACTTTTTGGATAGTGCACTAACAAAAGTATTCCCATCAGACCCCAAATAGTGAAAGTAATCTTGAGCACAAAGAACAAAACTGAAGGCATCACACTAGCTGACTACAGAGCAGGGCATAGTGGTTCATACCTGTAACCCCAGCGACCCAGGAGGCTAAAACGGGAGAGTCACTTGAAATCAGGAGTTTGAGATGAGCCTGAGCAACACAGAGTAGACCCCGTCTCTAAAAAGTGAAATAAAAATTAGCCAGGCATGTTAGTGTCTGCCTGTAGTCCCAGTTACTCAGAAGGCTGAGGCAAGAAGATCACTTGAGCCCAGGAGACGGAGGCTGCAGTGAGCTATGATCACACTGCTGCACTCCAGCCTGGGTGATAGAGTGTTAAGAGTGTTATACTATATCTAAACACACACACACTCACACTCACACACACACATACATGTGTATATATATTACAAAGCTTCAAAGCTGTGGTAATCAAAACATCATGTTACTGGCATAAAAACAGAAACATAAACCAATGGAACAGAATACAGCCCAGAAATAAATCTAGGCATTTATACCCAATTGATTCCAAGAAAGCACAATGGGGAAGGGATAGTCTTATCAATAAATGGCACTGGAAATACTAGATATTCACATGCAGAAGAATGAAATTAGACCCTTATCTGATACCATACACAAAAATCAAGTGAAAATAGATTAAACACTTAAAACATAAGACCCAAACTGTAAAACTACTAGAAGAAAACATAGAGGAAAAGCTCCATGATATTAGTCTGGGCTCTGGGGAATGATTTTTTTGGAAGTGACCCCAAAGGCAAAGGAAACAAAAGTAAAAGTAGACAAGTGATATTACATCAAACTGAAAAGCTTCCACAGCAAAGGAAAGAATCAACAAAATGAAGAGACAACCCATAGAATGGGAGAAAATATTTTCAAACCATACATCTGATTAAGTGGTTAATACCCAACACATAAGAGAAAGTCAAACAACTCAATAGCAAGAAGACAAATAATCCAATTTTAAAAAATGGGCAAAGAGGCCAAGTGCAGAGGCTTATCCCTATAATCCCAGTGCTTAGAGAGGCTGAGGTGGGAGGACTGCTTGAGCCAGGAGTTCAAACTGCAGTGAGCTATAATTGTGCTCCAGCCTGAGTAACAGAGAGAGACTGTCTCTCAAAAAAGAAATAGATATTTCTCAAAAGAAGACATACAAATGGCCAACAAGTATATGAAAAAGTGCTCAACATCACTAATCATCAGAGAAATGCAAATTAAAACCACCATGAGCTATCACCTCACACCTGATAAAGTGGCAATTATCAAAAACTGCAGTCCCCAATGCCAGGGCTGTGAGTCTATGCCCTGATAGGAACTGGGCTGCACAGCAGTAGGTGAACAGTGGGCAGATGAGCAAAGCTTCATCTGTATTTACAGCTGCTCCCCATCACTCTCATCACAAAATAAGCTCCGCCTCCTGTCAGAGCAGCAGCAGCATTAGATTCTTATAGGAGCATGAACCCTACTGTAAACTGCACATGTGAGGGATCTAGGTTGCACACTCGTTATGAGAATCTAATGCCTGATGATCTGAGGTGGAGCTGAGGTGGTGGTGATGCTAGTGCTGGGGAGAGCTGCAAATACAGATTATCATTAGCATAGAGGTTTGATTGCAAAATAAATGTAATGTGCTTGAATCATCCTGAAACCACCGTCTCCCAACCAGTCCGTGGAAAAATTGTCTTCCATGAAACTGGTCCCTGGTGCCAGAAAGTCTGGGGATTGCTCATCAAAAAGACAAAAGATAACAGGTATTGGCAAGGATGTGGGAAAAAGGGACCCTTGCACACCGTGTGAATATAAATTGACATAACCATTATGGAAAACACTATGGAGGTTTCTCAAAAAATTAGAAAGAGAACTACTAGTTATATATCCAAAGGAAAGAAAATCAGTATATTGAAGAGATATCTGTACTCTCACACTGCAGCATTACTTACAATAACCAACATGTGTAATCAACATAAGTCCCACTGACAGAAGAATGAATAAAGAAAACACGAGCTATATAGATATATATATACACACACACACACACACACACACGATGAAATAGTATTCAACCATCAAAAGGAATGAAATCTTGTCCAAAAAAAATCAGAGTCAACATAAGAATTAAAAGAGATATTGTTATAAATATTAGCTTTTGTCATAAACTATTCTTACCTTGAAAATCCATTTTAATTTGCATTTTAAAATACCATCAAAGTGAATTTGGTTCTTGACAATACCAATACCTTTTGTAATTTTACCTATAATAAAATCAGCCAACATTGATCAGTAATATACTGTTATAGTAAGGCTTTGATAGACCAAAAATTTATGGCTGAATATACTTCACTTATTCAATTACAAAAACTACAATTACAGATAACATTTTCATAGCAAATTTTGCATGAAGAATTAATCTAGTGTCCTAGCATTTCCTGCTAACTGTAGCAGCTACTAATACATGGTATTTAAAATTAGCTCATTCATTCATTCATTCATTCAACTAGACCACGCCAGGTGAGTATTGGGTGGATAAAACTGTACTATGCTCTTTGGGAAATATAAGTGAAAGAAAAAGTATGGTTACTGTCTGAAACAGATTTAAAACTTAACTAAGGAAACTAAACATAGACACATCTCTTTTTAACAGTAGCAACTCAATCTGTTAATGAAGAATAGTTTATTTTCAATGAAATTTCCTTCCAATTGCACTATCTTCTACTGCTCTTGGGATTAAATAAATCAGGTTATACATTTCACACTTTGCAACACTTGAACTTCGTTTTTACCTGCCTGCCTTTATTTCTTTCTCTTTCTCTCCCTCCCTCCTTCCACTCTTTCTTTCCTTCTTTCTTTCTTTCTTTCTTTCTTTCTTTCTTTCTTTCTTTCTTTCTTTCTTTCTTTCTTTCTAATCAGAAGGCTCTAAATTGGGATTCTTAAACTGGAAGCTGGTTTTTGAAAGCCCTGATTTGCATTAAAAAATTTGTGCATAAGCATATTCATGAGGAGAAGGCCCATAGACATCATTAACATTTGACATGGTTTCATGACCCCTAAAAGGTTTAAAAACCATCCGGTCTTTTCAGGTAAATAGGAAATGACTCTAAATCATGTTTCTCCAAAGCCAGTTGAGGTAACTTTTTCTCTTTAAATTTGTTATACTTTTGTTCCAAATGCCTTCATGATTCTACTGGATTAGGAAAGAAAGTGATAAAGCATCAACCACAAAAAGCACTGTCTTAAAATTGCAAGTTAAATACCTAGCCAGTCTTGAAATTTGCAGTTATAGAATTCGGTATGTTTACAAATCATGTATGTGTTAAAATATTCTTTTCAAGACTGTGATGTCTAAGTTTAAAAAGTACTTTGAAACTCACATGACCATTGTAAAGTGAGTTTTCTTAAAAAGAGTATCAATCGGGCACTAAATAAACAAATAACAATTGATGTTTTTATACTTTTTATGAGAATTCAATTCCATAATGTCATTTTTTAATGTCACCATTTTCTGAGGCATTAAAAAATTCCATTTTGAGGACCAGAGGTTTCATCCAGATAGGATGGTTCTCACTGGCCTTCGGAAATACTCTGCATCCACAGATATAGGTATACAGGTTAAGTAAGAAGATGGTGAATAACACCTTCAGAAACAGTAGAAATCTTTGTGATTTTATTTCATCTTTGTGGAGCATAGTGAGTAGGAATAAATTCAAATTTCCTGCGAAGAAGGAGTGAGATCTTTAATCTTAAGGGTGTGGAATCAGTATTCTTTACTGCTAATAGCACAGCTGTATACAAAAAGAGGCAACGCCATCCTACGCTGGCCTGACTCAGGTCAGGATTAGGAATAGCCAAAGCCACAATGTAGTTCTCTTCTCTCCTTGTTTTCAATGATGCTTAGTTGGGATGTGTACTCTGAAGACAACATTTTTTTACACGTCATTTATATATTTTGTAAGCCCAGTCTATATTCAAAGACCCCCGCATTTAGGACTATCAATCTCAGACTTTAGAAAAAAACATAACAGTTTTGATAATCCAGGTAATTTACATTTTCTCCGAAAGAGAAAGTGAAACATCTCCAACACTCTGACAGTCACAAAAAGGACAAAGAATTCCATTCAGCTTCCAGAGAATGAGTGAATGAGAAGGCATTTCATCTTCCAAAGCGCCCTTCTCTCTCATTTCTCTAAGACAATACACTTAGAAACAAAAGGCAGATTATTAAGTTTCAAAATGAAGCCACTTGTGTCTTTCCCCAGTGTGGATGGCTCACCCCTCCCCTCGCTTGCCTTTCAGCACATCTGGTAACCATGTGTGGTAGTGCTAATGAAGACTTTCCTGAGTGAGTTACAATTAGTTCCGACTGCCATGCAGCTTTCCTGGGCTGTACCAAAGCAAAAGACGGGAATGGGGGCGAGGGAGAACCTGTAACTCTTTTGCTTTACAAAACTGAACTCTCCCCTGCCCCTGGGACTCTCATCACCACTAAATGGGGGAATTTCTTTTTTTTTTTAAAGGTGTAAGCAAATACTTTCCTAGTTTCCTCCTTTCTTCCCTCGAAATCAGCATTTTACCCAACTTGATTGAATGCGACAGGCAGGCAACAGTACTTCTGTGATCCTCTGAACAATAAAGAATTGTTAAACAGATGCTACTCCCCCTTCTTGGCCTATGCATTATACTCACCTAACAATTTTATCTACTTTAATAGAATAAATTTGTGTGTTTGTGTGTTTTACTATTTGATGGATTAGAAGGAACTGCGGAAGCAAATGCACTGTATACAATTAGGCTGTCTAGAAAACGCACATTTTTGTTTACTCTAGGCCTCTTCCCCCTTCTCAATCAAGCTACTAATAGAGCTGTTTTAAGTTTCAACAAGGACCATATTAACTGCGGGTCTCCACATGAAACAGAATGCTAAACCCCAGAGTCTCCTGACGATGTAAGCTCAAAGTCTCCCAAATCCTGTTTTACGTTTCTGTCTGAAATTACGGTTATTTCTTCTCAATGTTTTTTGCAGTACCTAGCAAATTATGAATGCTCAATCAATACTATATGATGGCCGTGATAGCCTTTACGAGAATATTTTAAGTCATATGGAAGGTATAAAACTTAATATAATTAGTTTTGATAACTTGTACCTATAAATTATTTTTATGCCATCTACCTTTCAATTTCACCAACTCTGGTCTTGGTAAATACATTTACTTAGTAAAAGATAACCAATGACAACAGCTACAGTTTACATTTCAGCCTATTGCACACTCTTATTATACACACTATTGGCACATGAACCACTATAACGATTAACATTTACAAATATGAATTCAAAATCAGAAATAAAAACTGGATTGCCTGGTGGACCATTTGAAGCTATTATGCTGTATAAATCAAACCATCCCTAAAGCAAAGAAATATAGCAATAAAGAAACAGTATAGAAGAAAGCTATGGGAGTATTTTTTCTTCTTTTAACAGGAACCCAAACTAAATGATAATACATCCAAGAATAGCGATCCTAAATAAAATGCAATAAGCATATTAGGTTAAAAAAAGTAAATCACAGTCCTTCAACTCATCTGGACTTTAAAATGTAAATAATTTATTGATAAAAGAAAGAAAATCATCTCCCTTACTATATATAATTGAAAAATATTTCAACTTTATACAACTAAAATTTCTACAACTGTTTTCCCTACTGCCTTCCCCTCACTCATTAAAAATGTGAGTGACAGCTATACAGTGCCACATTCTTAGACTGGAGAAAGTTTTGCCCTGAGCTGGCTGGCTGTTTGCTTCCATTTCTGGGTGGCTATCCTTCCAAATTGATCTCTGTCCCTTATAGCAAAGACCGAATTTTTAAAAAGAAAAACAAAAACCTTCTTCAAATCTTTTGTCAGGTGCTTTTTTGTTTCTTTGTTTGTTTTCAAATAAGAACAACCACAGAGAATAAGACAACTATATAACACAAATTTTTTTTTAAAAAAAGGCTTTATCCTTAGTGATGAGAATATTGAAATTCACTTAAATTTCAAAATACCAATATAATTCTACAATACAGAATAAGTTAGCAACGCAAATACGGTATGATAGAATGGTGTGATTTTCACTATTAATTTTTTCTCTATTTTTGTGAATAGCAAAGTTGACTTTACTAGCAATAATGACAGTTAATGACAACCCAGTGAGTCACTGCCCACTGCCTCCCAGGTAATACCACGTATAAATGATAATTAATGCCATTAAATATTCCAACACTGTGCCTGCTTAACAGCCTTTGGCGTTCAAATTCTCAAATGCTTCTACTATATCTTACAAAATAATTACATACTGTGAAGGTATATATGGTTGATCTTCTAGGTAACTGAGAATTTTCTCTGTTACATCTCTTGAGAGCAGAATTGGTCTGTAATTTTTATGTTCACAGATCAGTTTTATATGTGGGCATTATATTTTTATTGAGGTAAGTAATAAGCTCTATACAAATTCAATACTCAGTAAGCTGCACTCCTGTCTTGGCTGACATCACATCTCAGTCCTTGTGTTGGCTAACATTTGTTCTGCAACCTGATGCTGCTATGGAAAATCAGGCTGCTTTTAGATGCGATTCAAACTCACTTTATAATCTGCTGATTCAGTGATTTATATTATAATCACAGCGTTACTCTCAATATTTCCTGAAGTTGCTGGGAAGGAAAACTGAGTCCAGTAATAAATATTCACATAATGGATAATACTTTTGAAAGTTATTTAATATTGGTAAACACATAAAAGAATCTGATTTGCTGATAATAAGGAATTCAGATGTTTAAATTAACACACACATTCCATTCTTATCTCTCTTAAATTCAGCAGGATAACTATAAGTCTTCACAAGGCATGCTATCAATGTAAAAGCCATAAAAAAGTCACCCTCTTGTGAATTACTATTTACAGTATTTCACAAGAATGGCATTCACACCCTCCAAGTGAACAAGGTTGTCTCTTTAAATTGAAGGACTCCACGGGCTCTCTTCTCCCTTAACATTAGCAATGGGGGGAGGGGAAGGAGAAAATAAACCATTTTTCTATCATTTGAACTCTCTCTGACCCTTGCAAGCTATTCAAGTATGCACTTAAGACAATTCAAATAAATAACATGCATACACATACGCAGAACAGATACATAGACAGCAAGAGTGAATCCTGATAAAGTGGATAGGTTGGTACGTAGAAATTAACCACCTTGAAGTCTGTTTCTTGGCATTGTCATTGATAGCACAAGAGGAATTCCCACTTCTAGACTGTAAAAACATTTCATGATTTCAATCAATAATTCTGAGAACTAAGGTACAGATTTGCTGTGAATCATCTATAGCTAAGAGAGCTAAACGAATAAAGAAAGTGAGAGAGCCACCTGTCTCCATGTTGACTCGAAATTTTTCAACACATGATCATGGTTACCGTGGTGGTGGAAAGTGGTTAAGGAGGCTGGCAAAACGTCAAGTGCACTAAGAAGTGTGCGGTGAAATACATTGTTCAAGTGATATTTAGTTTAAAAATTCAAAATATCCCAGTCCGAAACGTATCTCTCAATTCCAAAAGTTAAATGTAAAATTCTATGAAAAGATGTTGCACATCATCAATATGCATTTGTGTACATCTATAAATACAAAGTTCTTTATTCATTTTTACTAAAATATTTCCTCAAAACAGAGATGAATCGGTGTCTGTCTAGCAATTTCCAACATCTCTTCTCCACTTTAGTGTCACTATATGCTATAGTTTTAATGGTAGTATTAGGGGGACAGCTGCAATTTTTGCACAGAACACTGATAAAAGCAGTAACCCAAACTTGACAGTTGAACACATTAAAAATCGTGCATGAATCACACATGTAAATATTTTTAGGTTGCTTTCTGAAGCCACCCATTACCTCTTCCCCAAAAAGAGATACAAAAGGAGAAAAGAGAGGAAATTGAGATTTAAAATATGACAAACTTATACTGTATAATTTCTTCACATTTAGAGAGCCTTAATCATATACTATCGAGAAGCAAAAACAAAACCCTACCAAAATTAACCAGGAAGATAGAGATAAATGAGTCACCAAATAAACCTTTCAGCCAGAAACCATGGGGATGTGGAGGTTTCTTCAGAGCAAAACATGTGTCTTCAGTTCCTAGGAAGGTCTGTCAGTGGCAGGGATGTGGAATTCAGTGGTTCTGCGTAGTCATCCCACCTGGGCTTTCCTGTACCCTCTGGAACAGTGACAACATCAATTCTAGAAACCAGGAGCCAAGGGAGAATTGCCCGGTTGTGATTCCCGGTGACCCAGAGAGCAGGATTTCACCATGATCCTGTGACATGTGACTCGGCTTGGGGAGTTCCAGTGTTAGTTCCAAAAATCCCAAGGTGGGCTCTTCCCTTTTGTGAAACAAATTAGTTACACAACCAAATATTGCCACATTCTTGAGGCCTATTGACACAATGGGAACTTCAACCCCCACTTTGCTTTGTATTTTTTTTTTTTTTGTCCAAAACAGTAAAAAGAGATCCAGGTAGAGTACAACATACAACTAATAAAGGAACATTAAAAAGACAGAGATGCTTTTATTTATAACACATGGTGGGAAATCACATGTTTCAGATTTGAAGCCCAATCAAAAACAACTCAACTTGGTACTCTTCCCTCTTGAGTGGTACCTGGTAGAAAATGAATAGAACTCAGTTTGTTCACAGTTCTGAGTTTCCTGAGCTGCAATACTTTCACAGAAACTTTCAAGCCTCAGTCCTGTTGGCAGATGTGTATCATATCATGCTCTACTTGCAGAGCTCCCTGAGATTTTTATCTGGACATCCTAATTCAAAATTATAAATTGTTATTCTCACAATTATCACTGACTTTTAAAACCAGTTTATTCACTATATTTTCGTCTGATTCCTAGCTTACAAATGAGAAAAATAACCGGTATTTGTTGCATTGAATGTCCAATAAGAGTTTTATTAAGAGAGAGACTTGGGGGCTCTTCCGCTTTCCCATATCCCTGGCAGGATAAAATAGAATTTCTCATGGTAAATACTAAAGGCAAAAAATGTGAGCAATCATGGAAACTGTGAGCTTTCCCAACACATGTGAGTCACTTAATATCCCCAGAAGTAATGTAGCCTCCCGAAAAAACATAGAGATTCAAAAGCAAACGATGATTTGATGGTTTTTCCTGTGTCTAAGTAAGATTGGCTATGACTAAATAATTTCTCAATTGCTAGACTAAAACAAGCCAAAACAAACATCTCTTAAAACTTTAAAGTATATTGTGTAGCGGTGACTGTCCAAGGTCTCACTAAAGTCAACATTGGATAGATAATACTGAGATGAGCTATATGCAAAGGACTATTCTTGAAATCATTGATTATAAAAACAAACAACCCTGCAGCATTGTTACAACCAGAAAAATAAAAAATAAAATATTCTTACCTGTATATTAACAAATCAGATATGGTTCTCATTTAATAATAAAAGGGAAAACATATATACCTGGGGTAGTTAAAGCTCCAATGGTAAAACATATTTCCTGGTATAATAGTGTACAATAACTCAGCATTTTCAAATCAATAAAAGTTTTGTACAAATCCTGCAATATATGCATATTCATTTTCCCTATCCCATTTGTAATCTTTCACATTTCTTTTAATGAAAAAATACTAGGAGGATAATGCATTAAAAATATTAAATCCAAACCCTGAAACTTAACCAAGGAAAAGCTATTCATTTAATCAAGAAATTTTTATCAAACGCCCATTGTGTCCTACCGGAAGTGCCTCAGTCCTGTGGGAAGCTGAACTATGCAGATACAATAGGTTGTTTCCTAACCTTGTTGATTTTAATCTTATCATGGAAACTAGGTACACATATCAATTTTTTCAATTAATTGAAAATTTAATTCATCCCAATGTGATCAGACAGGCCAGTTTCTTTCATCACCCTGCTTCAATTATGTTAATATTATATTCTCAGGAACACAGGACACGATTATTTGTTTGTTTGTTTCAAACATACGTGTTTGAAACCTAGCACTGTGATGAGTATATGGTGAGTGTTTAATATATAATTGTGGATACATTTTGAAATAAATTCAAAGGACCAGCATATAGAAGAAAAAACATTAGGTTATAAATTTCTTTTCCAGTTAGACTTAAAAAAAAAACCTAACAGAAATTAGTGTTGAAAATACCCATGGTTCTAACTTTCTCATTGTGCAACCTTTGACAAATGACTTAACATCACTGAGTATTCACTTTCTACACTACAAAATGGTTTGTGATGAAACTGCATCAAGTGAAAACAAATATATAACTTATAAATCCTAGTAAATACTCAGAACAAGGTAGAAACAAAGTAATTGTAACTATACTGTTGTTACACTGTCATCTGGCACTACTCCCTTGGCTGCTCATAATCTACATGAATCTTCTCTGATAACTGAAAAACATAAATGTTTCAATGTCTCATTACAAATATTAAATATTTACTTGAGCAGTATGTCTGCAATGCTGATTAAAAAGTCCTTTAAGTGTTCGAAATATTTTGCAATGGGGAAAAACTTTATAAAGAACTCCAAGCACTTAATAAATTATGTACAACTCTAAATTAAAGAATATTTCCCCCTAATCAGTAATCTAAATATATGAATATTTCTTAGAGAATCTGGGCATCTAAGAAAACTGATGTAGCCACAAAGGGATACCAAAACTTGGTATAGATAAGAAGAAATAGAAAAGCTGAAGAATCTCAGAGATCAGTTTGATGGTCCTGGTGGGATAGGTAAAGGGGATTTCTTCTCTTCTGAATCCTATAAAAGCGTTTTGTACAGCATTAGACTTACTTAAGTGACTGATACCAATCTTAGGTATGCATATACCCTCAGTGTCTCTGTCCTTGACTTTAAAAACTTTTGTCAAGATGAGGATACTAAAATTACAAACTTCAAAGAAGTGGTTACCAGCAATCTCATATGCAAGAAAAATGACAAATTCTTGGATTCAGGAGGCAGAGAGGGATCAATTAGGGCTTAAGAAATACTGTCAGTGATAGGAGTGTCTTATGAGGACATTAAAGTATTTGAAGTTCCTATGTTTGAAAACTATATAGGTATAATTTTAATAGAATACCATAACTATATTTGTTAAAGTCCTTAAACCATTCACCTTATTTCTTTATCAAAATTGAGCTTCTTTTATGAATTTACAACTGCAAGGAAAAAAATTACTTTCCAAACTGTTCCCAAGATAGGACTCTAATGGTGAACAAAATATTGAAAGTTCCTTATATAAATTAAAACATAAGTGAAACATAAAATTGTTTCACATGCTCAGACAACATCATGAAGAGGTCTAGATAAAAAAATTAGGTAACACCATTAGATAACAATTCCTGTACCTGGCTATAATGAGACAATCAGTAATTCCTAAAAACTACCACCTCAAAATTTCAAAATGTTCCTGTATTAAATGACAAACTAATAAATTTGAGTAAGATTTGCTTTATTTACTATATTGTCTAATAATAATTTGTAGCTGTTAATTTAAATTGAATTTTAAAAATAAACATTATGTGCATATTAAGTAAAGCCCAAAATCAATCAAGATTGCTTAACATCTACCAAGCATAAGACACAGTAATGGGCACTTTAACTTTACTGTAAAGTGATTAATCAACACCTAATTTAACCCTTTAGAACATAAATATTCAAATATGAAAAAAGTTACTGTAGAACTGAATATACATATAACATTTTTATTACAAAAATAAAAGACTAAAGACATACATGACGAACATAAATAAAGAATAGAAGGTTTATAAAGCCTTGGTATTATTGTTAGGTCTAATAAAAATGCATTAAAGTTAGCATGACAATATCAGTATGTACTTGCATTTTATATATATAAATATATGTATCTATATATAAAGTATAGTAGTAAAGTAGTTAAAGTTGATAAAACATATTGTGCAATATTTATCCTAACCTGGAATCTGTCTTGAATAATGCCTAATATTCACAGAAGAATCTACAGTTCAGTAATTTACCAGGTGTGCTATGCTAACAAAATTTGAAAATATTTCTTCTTGACCAAGCTATTAATCTATTCTGAAGTGTGACTAACTGGAGTACCTTAAAGATTCCATAGATAATATAATTACAATGCTCTCCATATCCATAAAAATGATTTAGCCTCTTTTTTTTTTTTTGAGACAGAGTGTCACTCTGTTGCCCGGGCTCGAGTGCCGTGGCATCAGCCTAGCTCACAGCAACCTCAAACTCCTGGGCTCAAGCAATCCTTCTGCCTCAGCCTCCCGAGTAGCTGGGACTACAGGCATGAGTCACCATGCCCGGCTAATTTTTTACATATATTTTTAGTTGTCCAATTAATTTCTTTCTATTTATAGTAGAGACAGGGTCTCACTCTTACTCAGGCTGGTCTTGAACTCCTGACCTTGAGCAATCCACCCACCTCAGCCTCCCAGTGTGCTAGGATTACAGGCGCGAGCCACCGCGCCTGGCCATGATTTAGCCTCTTTAAAAAAGGATATCTGCTGGGCCATATGCCTCAGTGATACCTAGCAGCAACGAATTCCACAGTTTAGTTGTATGTTCGATAAAACATTACCTGTTTTGAACTGTTTTGGTCAAGATATTTG
>CAUYMX010009988.1:0-51993 GCA_963573855.1 Lepilemur septentrionalis | reverse complement strand
CATTTCTTAAAATTGAGTAATATTCCATTGTGAACATATACCAGATTTAAACAATCCACTCATGAATTGATGGGCACTTGGGTTGTTTCCATGGCCTAGCAATAGTGAATTGTGCTGCCATAAACATTCGGGTGCAGATGTCTTTATCATAGAATGTCTTGTGCTCTTTTGGGTAGATGCCTAATAACGCTATTGCTGGATCGAATGGTAATTCTAATTTTAGCTCTTTGAGGAATCTCCAAATTCTTTTCCACAAAGGTTGCACCAATTTGCAGTCCCACCAACAGTGTAAGAGTGTCCCTATCTCTCCACATCTTCGCCAGCATTTGTTGTTTTGGGATTTTTTGATAGAGGAATGACTTGAGTTTTTAAAGTCAATTTATTTAAAGGAAAATTGATATGACTTGGCAGGGAAATGGCAAAGTGAAGAGACTGACATTTGTTATGCAGTTACCATGTGACACTTTATAGCTTATCTTATTTAAGCTCCCCAACAACCTCATAAGGCAAATATTACCCTCACTGTTCATATAAGGGAACTTGTGTTAAATAGCATGCCCCGCGATCTTACAGTAAGTGTGTCTAACTGCAAAGCTATATTTAGGCCATGCCTAAAGGCCATTGCTAGAAACTAAGGCTTGAAAACAGTGTGGTATAAGAATAAATGTGAGGGAGACCATGACTATGGCTTCTGTTGCTGTATTGAAAAAAAATCATGTTGAGCTTTGTATTGCCCTTTTATTGATTTTGCTTTGCTACCATCTATCTCTTTTCTGCTGATAGATGCATGTGACTGTCTCTGTCTCTTAAAAAAAGAAAAGTGTCAAAACTTGCAAATAATCAAAGGGCTGGATAGAGGTTGTTGGTCCTTTCCATTTCCTTCTTAAGAAAAATCCCTTTTCTGTTTTGTTTTGTTTATACTTACTGATTTTTTTCCCTTCCTTATGTATCCAATGTGGCAATTTCCCTTTACCAAATTTTCTAGGAGAGGTATGTGTAAGGCAGCAGGAAAGAGGAAGGAAGAAAGAAACAAATGACCTCAAACAGCTGTATCAAAGCTTTGGTAAGAGAATAAATAGGTCTCCTGGTCCCTGTTAGAGGAATAGTTTTAATGCTCTTGTGAATTTGGCAGACCAGGTATTTGCATTTAAATCTATCTGATACCCTCCTTATGGCTTGATTCATGCTAACTAGTTGTAATATTTGCACTGATGCAGTCAAATCCAGGCTGTGGAAAACTCTGCCAGTTTATAGGTTTATGTGGCCTAGTTTCTTCAAAAATCATTTTTACAATGAAAAAAAGGAACAGAATGGATGGTGGGAGAATCTATAGATTAAAATAGACTTAAAAGACATAGCAGAAAATAGGCAACTACAGTTGTACCAAGGGGTACACACTTGGGTGATAAAACTATATGGAAAAGCGAGAAAGTGATTGCCACAAAGACAGGCCGGCGGTTTTTCAGGGGCAGGGAGAGGGTTGTGATGGGACTAGGGCAAAGAGGGGGCTTTGATAGGGGCCCAATTTTTGTTTCTTGATGTGGATGGTGGTTATAAGGGTATTTGCCTTATGATAATTCATTAGGGTAGTTTGTTTATCTAAATAATTCTCTTTGCAATTGTCTATACCTGTTATATTCTACAACTCTAAAAAGTTTAAAAACTGATATCAGCATTGCTATGACTGTTCAGCTTGCATGTTTCACCTAGGTGATGCGGGTTATAGTATGCCACATTCATTTTGTTTGCTTACGAGAATTATTTAAACAATTTCTTTTAAAATGTTAATGATTATTCAAATTGGCATTTGAGAGCTTACCATGGGAAGTATGACATTCCCCAAAGTTATCCTTTTTGTTCCTGTGTTGTGCTGTTTTAAAAGCTCAGCCTCTTTACTAAATGTGCTGGCAAGTTTCTCAATTTCTCCATTTTTTGGCTTTCTCTATTAAAATGGAAATAATACAGACCTTGTAGGGTTGCTGTAGGAATAAAACAATGCATATCAAATAGTTAGCAAAGTGCCAGACACATGGAAAGTACCCGATAAGCACTAGCTATTATTATTAGCAGTAGCATAATCAACCTATATTATAGGCAATGTCATAAAAAAATATATATCTAATAATCAGTAATTTTGGGGCTTTGCTCATTAAAAACGGAAATAAGAAAAATCATGTCAGTTATTTGGTGTAACTTTGCTTTCTTTAACTATAACCATTGTTTCTCTACATCTAATGCCTTTCTCACTCCCTTTGACATTTGCTTCACCTTTACTTTCCAAGAGTAGTCACATTCCAGAACTCTTCTGAATGAGAACACTTGATATCTTGAAATGCTAAGGCAAGGATTCTTTCCATGTCTTCTGCCATTTTCCAGACTTCTAGGTTGGAAAGATAGGGTGTGTAGTGCTGGCAACAGCCGACAGAGGTGTTTGGTGTCAGTAGTGTGGTCATATTTCAAAGACCTTGCCTCTTGTTTAACCAACCAGCAGGACCAGCACCAGCAGCTGGGACGGCTCATTCAGTTTTAACATAAAAGTTCATGCCATTTATTTTAGCTGGATTTTTTTTTTTTATTTTGAAGGACCAACATTTCATTATTCAGTTTATACCTTTTATTACCTATTCCCCTCCCTATGTTCCATTTTACATAAAGTCAAAGCTCGTCACTCCATCTGTCATGGTCCACCAGGTTGTCTTAATTGCCTGGGGACTGGCAGATAACACCCACTTCCCCTGTGCATAGTTCCCAGGAGGTACACGCCTGTACATGCACCTCACCTGGTCACTTGCCTGGCCCTACATCACTCTTGGAATGGTATCTTGTCATCTTTGGCAAGGTGTGGACTGATCCCTAATGTAAATATAGACTAATGTATGTTTAGCCATGAGCTCTACACCTCCCTGAAGATTGTGTTTGCCCTGACATGACTCCTTCAAAGGCCTACCCTGAGCTTGGCATGTCATACCAGGTCTGCATAAAATGAAGTCTTGCTGTCTGCCTATGACCTCAGCACTGGTTTCCTAAATCACCTGTTTTAGTCTCTTTCGTGCTACTGCAGCAGAATACCACCAACTGGGTAATTTGTATGCAATAGAAGTTCATTTGGCTCACAGTTATGGAAGCTGGGAAGTCCAAGGTTGGGGACCCACATCTGGTGAGGGCCATCTTGCTGCATTATAACATGGCGGAAGGAGCCACATGGTGAGAGAGCGCACGAAAGAGAGCAAGACAAAGCCAAACTCTCTTTTATGACAAACCCACTCCCACAATAACAACAGTAATCCATTCATGGGGGCAGAGCCCTCATGATCTAATAACCTCTTAAAAGTCCCACCTCTCAACACTGTTGCTTTGGGGACTAAGTTTCCAGCACATGAATATTGGGGACACATTCAAACCATAGCATCACCTGGCCTCACCTCACCTTCTTTGTAACTCTCAAATTGTTTCCTTCTTTAGGAACTTGGACCACTGGCCTGAATTCTTTAGCTCACCGTAGGAGTCAATCTCTTTTCTGGCCTTTGAACTTAGCTTCCCTACCAAGAATGCTTCATAAGTTAAGAGGCTTTAGCTTGCAAGTTATGGAAAACCTAATTTTAACTGGCTTAAATAATAAAAGAAATAAATCCATTCTTGGATTATATAAAAGACCAGAAGAACTCTGGGTCAGGCAAGCCTTGATCCAGGGATTCAAACAATATGTGGAACACTCAGTTTCTCACTCTCATTTTAAACTTTTGTTCCTCAGGATTTTTGGTTCCACTTTTAGCAAATTCATACCTCTGGGCTACATACTCCTTTTTGCTCCCGGGAGGGAAGAGCTTGACTTTCTCAACCACTAAAGAAAAAACACGGGCTTTAGTCTGACTGGATGGTGTTTGGTCCATGTCCTGTTCCATACCAGTCACCAAGGCCAGAGTCATGGGGCCTGGAGTTCCCAAAGCACCTTGGTGAGGACTGGACACCCACATGATGGTCACAAAGAGAAGAGGATACTGTGTGGTCCAAACAGAAATGCCCAGCAAGTGGGCTTAGGTCCTGTCTTGTGGATTATTGTCTTTGTGGGAAACCCTCAGGCGAACTCCCCTCCTAGCTCACCCAGGACTTCCCTTTCTGTACCCTGGCTCACATGAGCAGAACCCCCCACCCCCACCCCATGCAGACAACTCCTCGTTTAGCCTGCCTTGTCTTTGCGAGTAGGACCTAAACAGTAATCTCCTTAAAAGCTTACATAATAGATTTGATTTCTGAAACATTTTTACTAGCATCATCTCTAAGCAGTGACTTATTTCCAAGTTCTAGACTTATCCACTCCCCTCCAGAGGCCTTTCCTACTGATGGAAAAATCAAAGGGAGTCAGTTGTCAAAAGCAGTGTCCCTCGCTTGGTCTCTATCTTGCTTCTACTTGCTTGGCCGTTTCTTTACCCTCAATAACTGCCTTTTTAGTACTTAGTAGTTAGTAGTTAAAAGTGTAGTGTATTTAGGTGAAACTGGTATGCTGTGTGAGTGTAATGCTATGTGGAATCCTAGAGGCCATGTTAGCATCATGAATATCTCGTTCAAGTTCGAGGTAAATCCTGTGAATTCTTGGGGGCAGTCTTTATTTCTTCTTCAGCCTCTGAACTTGCAGGGATCTGATTGTTCCAGGGCTGTTTGGAAGATATCTGCACTGTGTTCCCTCTTGTCACCGCCCACATTAAGCCGAATCAGCTAATTGACAATGAGGGCCTGAAATGCAACCAACATTCCATGCAGCAAAATCATGAACAGAGAGCAGAGAACCCTTCTCAATATGGAAGTGATATCAAAGAAGCTTTCACATGGACTGTGTCCTCAAAAAGTAGCTGCATTTTTGTGATATACGTGTGTGCGTGTGTGTGTGTGTGTGAGAGAGAGAGACAGAGAGAGAGAGAATGCTTTAGAAATACTTGAAAAACATTTGAAGAAGTGGTTTGAAGTCACCCTCCTTATATTATCTGACTATTATTTACATTAAATTTCCAGGACTAACATAATACTGTTATGTGATTGTAAATAAAAGAGCCAAAACAGAAGTGAAAATATTGTCATGTATCTTTGGATATGGCTGCTGGTGTCACAGGAGTGGAGAAGGGGCAGTTCTTTGTGAGCTAGGTTTGAGCAAACCCAATGTTATAAGCACCAGACCGTAACTGTGAGTCACACGTACAGCATTCTGTGAGTCTTTGAACTACGCTTGCAGAGCCAAATAGCAATTACCATCCATGAGTCCTATGGGTGTCACATATGCATTGACCATGAGACATGGTGGGACCTGGCTGCTGGACCAGTGGTATGTGAGGATTTTGCCAGGAATAGGGAGTTTGGGGTTAGGAGAAATTAGCTTGGCTGTGAGGACTAGCCCTTTAGAGGTAGTGAAGAAGAGCCCAAGTCACAAGAGATACAGAAAAGTTGAACTTGATTTCAGAAAGATCTAGTCTGGTGGGTGGTGGGAGCCCCAGGAGTCTCTGGCAGAGATCAATCAGTGGGTGGCACTGTCATGATCTCTCCCCATATTGAGACAGAAACTCACCCAGTGTGTGGTACCTGACAGACAATAGAACTCGGTCTTTAGGGGAAGCTTGAACGGGAATACCGTCGCAGTTCAAGGCTGGCATTACTCCCTCCCACAGAGGGTATGGACTCCAGAAACCCCGGGCGGGTGTGGGGGAAAGTGTTACGGCTGAGGGAGCTCACGGCACCCAGCTTTAGGGGAAGAAGTCTTGTTCCAAACCTGGGCTGGACCTGCAAAAGGCAGCCTGCAACCCTGCTTCTTTCGAAACAAAGGATTATGGGTTGTTAAAATTATTATTAGAAACATGTTCTTGCAAAATATGAAAGTTATGGGGCCCTATATTGATCTGGACGCAAACGATAGCATTCCTTTGTGTTCAGCGTGTCTGTCCTTGTTTCAAAGATTCCCTCCCCAATATTATACAGGATTAAGTTGTAATAGATCCAAGTTTAAGACTTCCTTAGCTGGAACTTTGCCTTTTCTTAACTATTGTTGCTCTTTTTTTAAACAAAGTATTAAAAGCCCTCAAAGGGTGTGTTATTAAATGTAATACTTTTCCCATAAATTTGTTCTGCTGAAACTTAAATTTCTCAGAAGCCAAAAAACTGATGGCTTCCTAGTAAAGCTAAGGCTTATCCTAAACGGAATTTGGTTTTTTAAAAATAAGGAATGTACAATTATGTAAGTAAATGTGTTCCCTAGTAAAAGACAAATGTAATAGTTCTTAATTGCATGGGAAGGCAATATGTTGGGGTTTTCTGCCTAGGTTTCAAGGTTGATTAAAAATTGGCATGAAACAGCTTGTAGAATAGCAACGATATACTGTGTTATGTAACCCTGACCTTTTCTGTTGGCTTTTAAATCACCAGATTTGGATCTAGTGTCATGAGACTTTCTCAGGATAGGAATGAAATAACCTTATAGCATACAAAAACCAAGACAAATTAAAAATCTGTTCCTGACTGAAAATTTTTCTTTCTTCTTTTTCACATATGGGATTATAGTTTTAACTTGGTTTGTGTTAGTATTGCAGACAACTCAATTATCTACAAGAGTGAAGGAGATTAGCGGTAAAAATAGCACAACCCATCCAGTAATCTAAAAAGCATTACCATATTTCTGGTTGTCTCCAACATTTGCTGCTAAGAATATTGTTTCTTTAGGGCCCTGTTGTAATTTGCTGTCCTCGCTGCCCCTACTTCTAGGCTGAGCTCCTGCAGCAGTCTCCTACTTGGTCTTCCTGTCCCCTGGTCTCCCTCCCTGCAAATCCATCCTCCACACTGCAGCCAGGATGAGTCTTCCAAAAGCCAAATCTGGACCTATCCTTCTCTAGTTTAGAGTCCTTCATGTCTTAGCACCACCTACAGACCAATGGCACAAAAAGGCTCTTGCCTGCCTCTCCAGTCCAGCTACCCTGCGGTCCTCTGCCTCAAGGCCTGTTCAGGCCACGCTGTTTACTGCACCTTGTGCTACTGTACTTGCTTTGTCCTTTCCTGGAATGCACTCACCCTGGTGCGTATCACCCTGTGAGGCTTCCCCAACTCCCTCCCTGGGGTAGGCTGAACAATGACCTCTCAAAAGATATCTGCATCTTAATCCCAGGGTCCCTGTGAACGTTACCTAGCATGGCAAGAAAGGACTTTGCAGGTGTGACGATGGTAAGGATCTTGAGATGGGGAGAGTATCCAGGATCATCCAGGTGTGCCCTAAATAGAGGGAAGCACAGGGAAATTTGACACCAAAGAGGAGAAGGCAATATGAAGCAGTGGTTGTGGTGATGCAGCCACAAGCCAAGGACGCCAGCAGCCCCCAGAAGCTGGAAGAGGCAAGGAATGGATTCTGCCCTAGAGCTTTGAGAGGGAGAGAGAGCAGCTCCCCTAAACTCCATTATTTCAGCCCAGAGAAATTTGATTTCAGACTTCAGGCCTCCAGAACTGTGAGAGAACATGTTTTTGTTGTGTTAATCTACCAGGTTTGTAGTGATTTCATATAGCAGCCACAGGAAATGAATACACTCCCCAACCTAGGCATGTTCGTACTCTGTCTTCTCTGTTCCTAGGGGTTCCACGGAGCATACCTCCATTACAGGTGTCACAGGCTGTGGTCTGTTTGTTATTGGTTGTGTTGTCTTCTTCTTTTGAGCTTCTTGAGGGTACATTGCATCCTTGATTCCTGACATAGGAGCGAACATTTAGCAGTTGCTGAATACATACTGAATGAGTGAATAAGATCTGATGTGAGCATCCTTGAGGGGTCTGTGCCCCATGTCTATCATCTTCTCTCTGATGTCACTTTCATGTCCTTTCCCTCCACATTGTGTGTTTTGCTCAAGCAGCGTCTACCTGTGGTTTTAAGTTGTGCAGTGGTTTTATTTTTCTCCTTAACATCTTTTCTTGGTTCTGCCAGCTTCCTTTTTATTTCTTTTCTTGTTATAATCTCTTCTTTTAACTTTATTTTTAAATGAGTGCATATTCTTTTTAATTTCACTGAGCCTGAAAAGCAGGGGTTTTTTTTGTAACTTCTTAGCTTGAAAAAATTCAAACCTATAGAAAAGTAAAAAGAGTAATACAATAAACACCATCTGTCCTTCACCTGGAGATTCATCAGTTGTTAAAATTGTGAAATATTTGTTCTCGCTCTCTCTTTCTCTCTTTTTCAATATGTATATAGTAATGGACCATTTGAAAGTCAGTGGCACACATTCTGAGTCTTTGCTCCTCAGTAGTTAATGATGTGTCTCTAAAAATTTGGATGTCCTTCTGTCCCCTCCTAACTGTCCTGGAGACCGGCTGTGTGCTTATCTGTTTACTAGGTGCAGATGCAAAACAACCCCAGCTCATTCTTGAAAGTAAGATGAAGTGAACTGAATACCCACATCTCAGACATATCCCCCGACGTGTACAGACCCTTAAGGTCATTGCTGCAGTGATTAGTTGACCTAAATCACGCAACCTGCGGTATTGCTGATACAAGAAACTAGATCGCATTTCCTGTTCAGGCATGTTTTACTGCCTGGAATAATAGATAACATTATTCCAGTTGTGGGTTGACTACAACAATTACTATGTTTAAAACTAGTTCAGAATCTATGATTCTTTTGAGCTATGTACTAGCTGCTTTGGAATCTGATTCTGAATTTGTGTTTTGAAGACAGAGCCAGGAATATGGTTGAGTTCAAAGCCAGAACTGGGACCAACTATCACCAATTCCACACACCCTTGTCTTATCATATCCCATCTCCATCTGGCCAAACTTCCCTCCAACCCCCACCATGAATTACACATCAATAATACAATACTACAGGTCAATTTGACATATCTAAAGAACATTCTGGCACAAAAAAAGTAGAATACAAGATTGTTATTCCAAATAAAATTAAAACATCTCAATACGTATCAGTGCTGCTATTTTGAACTTCATTCTAGACAAATTGTTTGCTCTGGCTTCCACCATCTATTTGCCAAGACATCCTGGAAAAGCCAGAAATTAAGCTACAGAGGTGACAACAGTGACCACTGCAGAAATTAAGGGCATCTTCTATGTTTCTGGCCTGTACTTGTAACTACATTATTAAGTTGTGGAGCAACCTTTCCTCCTGACTACTGTTATTGCTTTATTTCATTTGCACTTAGAAAAAGAAAAAATTTCTGCTAATTAAAAAGTTGCAATATAAGACATTGACTAGCCAGAAGGTTGCCTTTTACAGTCTATAAATAAATAGTGATTCAGCAGTCAAAATTTGGCTGCTGTCTAGCTGTGTGACTTTGTGTAAGTCACTTTCCTTCTCTGGCCCTCTGTTCTCTTTCCTGACCAGTCTCCAGAACAGTAAGGGGAGGAGGAGGGGAAAGAGAGAAAGAATGAGAGAGGGGTGTGGGGGGAGAGGGGAGGTTTAAACTTCCATTAATTCTGAAGTGTTAGAAAACATATAACATGCTGAATAAGTAATGATGTAAACTAGACATCTTTAACCTAATTTAATGACAAATTTATAAGGGCCTGCTGAGTGTATGCAAATGATACTTCTGATTACAGATGAAGAGTTTATAGTCATTAGAACATATTTACCAGAGCCTCTAATGGGAAACAGTATTTAGTAGTGGTTACCTCAAGTTACTCTATGTCCTTGAAGGTAATCAAACCACCTTCTTGTAAAAGCATGACAAATTTGAAGCTTCCCTCCCTAACAATTAGGGACATTAACGAGCACTTGCTATATTACTATTATTCACAGGTATCTATTAAATGAATTTAATGGGCTTGCAACCAACCTTGAATAATTAGACAAGATTTCAGCAAAATAAAGAATAAGATATGCTGAGTATTATCAGGAAACTGTTTCTGACAGCTGCTTTATACCTATATATTTCTTGTTTTTTCAATTTAATATGAATTCACTAGATTTTAAAAGTCAGGAAGCAGTTTTTTATTGTACTCTTAATTGTTGAAATCTAAATTCTGGAACAAAGTTTTGCTCTCACAGAAACTGAGTGTTCAGTTTATTCATACCTTAGTTGATTATAAAATAATTACTCCCTTTGAGATCATTGTAGGGCCCAAAGGTCAAAATTGACTGTTTCTAGATAGTTTATAATCGATCTGATTGTACTTCAGTTCAAATGATATTTAATAAACAACTTCTACAAAATCTATACTAGTCACTAGGCTTACAAAGATGAGTTGATGAGCTCTGCCCTCAAGGAGCTTATAGCCTATAAGGGAAATAGACTTGTAAAAATTAATTACATTACAGCATAATATATGTACTGATAGAAGTCTGTAAGACTTAGTTCAGAGGTGAGAGGTCAGGAAAGGTAATAGAAGATAGATATGAAGAAATTATCTAGAATTCAGTACAAAGAGATAAAGAGTTGGAAAATATGAGAGAGATGTTAGGGAACAAGGTGGTTAGAATGAAAAGATCTAATGTACTAGTGAGAGGAGTTCCATATCGACAGAACAGAGAGAAAAGAGGATAGATGACATCTAAAGGGATAATGGTTGAAAATTTAACAAAATCTGTGAAAGACATGAATCTTCCAACTGGGGAAGCATGAGTCCCAAGCAATACATAATTCACATATAAAGAAATTATAGTGAAACTCTAAAAAACCAATGGCAAAGAAAATCTTAAAAGCATCCTGAGAAAAATGACAGATTACATACAAAGGAGCAACAGTTAGACTAATGAACCTCTTCTCAACAGCAATGATAAGAGCCAGAAGACAATGGAATAACGTTGTCAAAGTGCTGAATGAAATAACTGTCAGCTTGTACCTCTGTGCTCAAGAGGAAAGATGACATGAAGATAATATGCAGAGTGATAGAGAATTTACAATTCAAAGAATTTTGCTGAAAGAGCTACTAATGTTTTCTTCAGGAGGAAGGACACTAAACCTAGAAGAAAAAAAAAAATAAGATACAAGAACATAACTCAAATGTGCATCAACTGATGAATGGATAAAGACAATGTGATATGTCCACACAGTAGAGTATTACAGAGCCATAAAGAGGAATGCTGCACACTATATATAGGACACATACTGATACATGCTACAGCATGATGATCCTTGAACACATTATGGTAAGTGAAAGAAACCAGACGTAAAAGGCCACACACTGTATGAGTCTAGTCTTATAAAATGTCCAGAATAGGCAGATTCATACAGACAGAAAATAAATTGGTGGTTGCCAGGAACTGGGGGGAGGAGGGATTGGGAAGTGACTGTTAATGGATATGGAGTTTTTTGGGGGGGTGATTAAAATATTCTGAAATTAGATAGTAGCGATGGCTTCACAACTCTGTAACTGTACCAAAAACATTGAATTGTATGCTTTAAAAGACTGAACATTATGATATTGAATTAGATATCAATAAAGCAGCTATTTTAAAGAAAAACAGTGGTGAGCAAAGAAATAGGTAAACATGGATAAATAAAGCAAGTATTGACTGTCTAAAACAATAATAACAATGACTAGGAACTCTTATCATTGCCACAGGGAATGCCAAATGGGATAGCCACTTCCAAAATGGAAGATAGCTCTATAGCAGATTTATTCATAATTGCCAAAACTTGGAAACAACCAAGATGTCCTTCAGTAGGTAAATGGATAAACGAAACTGTGGTACATCCAGACAATGGAATATTATTCAATGCTAAAAAGAATTGAGCTATCAAGCCATGAAAAGACATGGAGGAAGCTTATATATACATGTTACCAAGTGAAAGAAGCCAATGTGAAAATGCTACATACTGTATGATTCCAACTATATGATATTATAGAAAAGGAAAAACTAGAGAGACAGTGGTTGCCAGCGGTTGCCAGCGGTTAGCGGTGAAGAAAGGTGGAATGGGCAGAACACACAGGATTCTTAGGGTGCTGAACTATTCTCTATGATACTAAAATGGTGGATGCATGTCATTATACATTTGTCAGAACCCATAGAATATAACAAACCAAGAGTCAACCCTAATTTAAACTATGGATTTTGAGTGATGATGATGTTTCAATGCAGGTTCATGAAATGTAACAAATGTACCACTCTGGGTGGGGGGCGGGTGTCAGTCATGGGAGAGGGCAGGCATGTGTGGAGGCAGGAAGTACATGGGAAATCTCTGTGCCTTCCTCTTAGTTTTGCTTTGAACCTAAAACTGCTCTAAAAATAAATTCTGTTTAAAAATAACAACAATGACTAATTTGCAGATATAAATGCAAGGTAGAACTAATATATTAGCCAACAACGTGTAATATGGGAGAGAAGAGAGGTTGTAGTTAAAGCAAATGGAAGTTTTTATGATGGTCAAGAGGATGGGAACATTGATTAACTTTAGAATTTATGTCAAGAATGCATGATAAATTTGTGGAGAAACTGGATCACGCATATGCTGCTGGCGGGAATGTAAAATTGTCCAACAACTCTGGAAAATAGTTTGGCAGTTCCTTTCAAAACTAAAAATGGACTTACCACACAACCGAGCAATTACACTTTTGGGCATTCATCCCAGAGAATGAAGACATATTTCTATGTAGAATTTGTACACGAACGTTCATAGGAGCTTTATTTTAAACAGCCCCAAACTGGAAACTACTCAAATATCATTGAATGAGTGAATAATTAAATAAACTGTGGTACATCTATGCCATGGAATACTACTTAGCAATTAGAAGGAATGATCCAACAACTTGGACGAACCTCAAGGAAATTATGCTTAGTGAAAAAAGTCAATTTCTGAAGTATACATGCTTCTAGATTCCGTTTATATAACATTTGTAAAATAACATAGAGATGGAGAATGGATTAGTGATTGCTGGAGGTTAGGGAAGGGGAAGGGAAGAGGATGGACCTGTCAATAAAGGGGTAACACAAAGGAGTCTATGGTGATGGTACAGATAGACATCTTGATAGTGGTGATAGTTACTGATGTAATCTGAATAAGATATTAATATTTGCCAATGCCAGTCTCTTGCTTTTGATACTTTACTATAGTTGTGTAAGATGTTAGCACTGAGGGAAGATTAGGGCAAAGGTGCATGGGACCTGTCTGGACATTTCTTGGCAAACTACTATGAATCTATAATTATTTCAAAATTAAAACTTAAAATAAAGTAACAGTAATTACTATGAGAATAGAAATAAGATGTGTAATTTCCTAACCAGAAGTTCTGGGGAGGAGAGGTTGGGAGAAAATAAAGAAAACTCAGCCAGTGCTAACAGGATGTAGGAAAAGAGAAATTGGGAAGCAAAGAAAAAGCAAGATAACTACAAACACACAAAAAGATAGTAGAAATAATGAAAACATATTGATAATCACAATAAATGTAAATAAACAAAACTTCCCATTTGATAGAAAGTCTCAGAGTTTTTTTTAATCCAGTTATTTCCTGTGTTTAAGAGATCCAGCTAAAATATAATGACACACAAATGTTGAACGTGAAGTAATGGGGGAAGAGGAAATAAAAAAAGAAAGCAGTTATATTAATATCAAATAAAATAGACTTCAAAGCAAAAACATTGAGATTAAAGGAGTCCATACATAATGATAAAAGGGACAATTAACTGGGAATATAAAACAACCCTGAACTTGTATACACCTAACATTATAGCCTTAAAATACATAACACAAAACTCAGTAGATTTAAACAGAATAAATGTACAAATCCATGTTTGTGGTAGAATTTTAATATAGCTTCCTTGGCAATTGATAGACAAAGCAGTCCAAACTTTACTAAGATTATTGAAGATTTGAGCAATGCATTAATGGAGATAGATAGACTATGTGGATAGAATGAATAAATATATACATATAATCTTAACTCAGCAATTAAATATTAATACTTTCTTTTCAAGCATACATGAAACACTTACAAAACTTGACCACACACTAACAGGTCATAAAACAAGTTTCCATTTACACCATGTACTAGGTCATAAAGCAAATATCGATGTACACACAGCATATTTTCTGACCACAACTCAATAAAGTTAGAAATTAGTAACAAAGTAGTAACTGACACCTCATTCATTTTGAATTTTCTTTAAAAAAAACCTCTGAATAATATAAGGCTCAGATAAAAATCATAACATAATTAGAAAATATTTAAAACTAAATGACAATGACTGTACATGTTAAAAGTATGCATGCAGCTCAAAGAGTGTACTTAGAGGGAAAAGTCTAGCTATACTTGCACATATTATTATATAGGAAGAAAGAGGACAGGCTAATCAGTCCAAAGAAGAAGATGAAAAAAGAAAAATTGAGTAAACAAAATAAAGATAAAAATCTAGGAAGGAAAGAAATATATTTATATGAACTTCAGAAAAAAGTTACTTAACTCTGGGAGGGAGAAGAGACTGGAATAGAGTTAGCTGCATTTGTGGCATTTTATTTCTTTGGTAAAAAATGTATACCTATATACTTTGTGTTTTTAAAATTATTTTCTATAGCAACTTTGTTGAAATGTAATTCACATATCATACAATTCACTCATTTAAAGTATACAATTCATTGGTTTTTAGTATATTCAGAGTTGTGCAACTATTGCCAAAATTAATTTTAGAACCTTTTATCACGTCAAAAAGATGCACATCCCCTACCCCCCACTTTGGCTGTCATCCCCAAGCCCCTCATCCATCCCAGCCCTAAGCAAACCACTAATCTATAATACTTTCTGTCTCTGTACATTTGCCTATTCTGGACATTTCACATAAATGGCATCATAAAATATGTGATGTTTTGTTACTGGATTCTTCCACTTAGCATGAACTTTTCAAAGTTCAGCCAGGTTCTAGCATGTATCAATATTTCATTCCTTTTTATGGCTGCATAATATTCCATTGTATGAATATATCTCATTTGTTTATGCATTCATCAGTTGATAGACATTCGGGCCATTTCCAGTTGGGGCTACTAGGAATAATAGTGCTATGGACATTTGCGTACAGGTATATGTGTGGACATTTGTTTTCATTTCTCTTGGATATATACCTAGGAGTGGAATTGCTGAGTCAAATGGAAATTCCATGATTAACTTTTTAAGGAACTGCCAAATTACATTCCAAAGGGATTGCACCATTTTACATTTCCACCAGCAGTGTATGAGGGTTCCAATTTACCCACAACACATCCTTTCTAACATTTGTTATTATCTGACTTTTTGATCTTAGCCATCTTACTCGGTGTACACTGGTATATATCATTGTGGTTTTGACTTGCATTCTCTGATGACTAATAATGTTGATATATTTTCATGTGCTTATTGGCCATTTGTCTTCTTTGGGGAAATGTCAATTCAGATCCTTTGGCCATTTTTAGTTGAGGCATTTGTCTCTGTATTATTGAGTTGTAAGAGTTCCTTATATATTCAGATACAAGTCCCCTTTGATATATGATTTGCAAATATTTTATCCCATTGTATGGATTGTCTTTTCACTTTCTTCATAGTGTCCTTTTAGCACAAAACTTTTTAATTTTGATGAAGTCTGATTTATCTATCTTTTTCTGTTGCTTATGCTTTTGGTGTCATATCAATAAAAACCCATGGCCAAATCTAGGTCATGAAGAGTTACCCCTATGTTTTCTTCTAAGAGTTTTATAGTTTGGCTCTCACATTTAGGTCTTTGATTCATTTTGAGTTAACTTTTGTATATGGTGTAAGGTCAGAGTCCAACTTCATTCTTTTGCAAGTGGCTATACAGTTGTCCCAGCACCATTTGCTGAAAAGATTAGTCTTTCTCCATTGAATGAGCTTAGCACTCTTCTCAAACTTGGCCATAGATGAGTTTATTTCCAGACCGTCAATTCTATTTCACTGATTTTATGCCTATCCTTATGCCAGTATCACACTGTATTGATTACTATTGCTGTGTAGTAAGTTTTGAAATCAGAAAGTATGAGTCCTCCAACTTCTTCAAGATTGTTTTGGCTATTCTGGATTCCTTGAGTTTCTGTATGAATTTTAGGATCAGCTTGTCAATTTCTATAAAGAAACCTGCTGGGATTCTAGTAGGAATTGCATTGTATTTGTAGATCAATTGGCGGAGTATTGCTATCTGAAAAATAGTAAGTATTCTGATCCATAAGCATAGCATGTCTTTCCATTTATTTATAATTTCCTATAATTTTTTCAACATATTTTGTAGTTTTCAGAGTATAAATTTTGTGCCTCTTTTGTTAAATTTATTCCTAAGTATTTTATTCCTTTGATGCTAGGGAGAACAAGGGCTCATGAGTGCAATCTATGGTAGACAGATGACAGCTCCCTGGAAGAACAAACTAACTGAGCTCTTCAACAACAAAATGATGGGAGACCCACTACTTAGTAGGTAGTGACTTCTCCATCACTGGAGGAGTTCAAGCAAAAACTGATCTCTAAATAACAAAAAGAATATAGGGGAAAATCACATCTTAGAAGCAAGGGTTCTTAATTTGCTATCCCTGGATAGAATTCAGAGGATTGTGAATTTTAACAACAACAACAAAAATCCCTACATCTTTATTTGCACTAACCTCTGCTGAAATTTACCATTTCTTTTGATTATGAATGTGGACAAGAAACAGTACTTGTAGCTTTGTCGCCAATAGAAACCACAGATCATTTTAGTTCACACTATAGTTGTTGCAGATATCTTGAAATACAGGCATACTTCACTTTATTGGGCTTTACTTTATTGCACTTAGCATAGATAGCATCTTTTACAAATCGAAAGTTTGTGACAACTCTGTGTCAAGCAGGGCTATTGGTGCCATTTTACCGACAGCACATACTCACTTTGTGTCTCTGTGTCCCATTTTGGTAATTCTTACAGTATTTCAAACTTTTTCATTATTATTATATCTGTTATGGTGATCTGTTTTCAGTGAGCTTTGATGTTACTATTGTAATTGTTTTGGAATGCCACAAACCTCACTTATATAAGACAACACACTTAATTGATAAATGTGTGCTTTCTGACTGCTCCACTGATCGGCCATTCCCCGTCTCTCTCCCTCTCCTCAGGCCTCCCTATTCCCTGACACACAACAATATTGAAATTGGGCCAATTAATATCCCTACAGTGGCCTCTGAGTGTTCAAATGAAAGGAAAAGTTGCACAGCTCTCACCTTAAATCAAAAGCTAGAGGTGATTAAGTTTAGTGAGGAAGGCATATCGAAAGTCAAGCTAGGTCGAAAGCAAGGCCTCATGTGCCAAAGAGTCAGCTAAATTGTGAATACAAAGAAAAAGTTCTTGAAGTAAATTAAAAGTGCTACTCCAGTGAACACACAAATGATAAGAAAGCAAAAGAGCCTTATTGCTCATATGGAGAAAGTCTTAGTGGTCTGGATAGAAAATCAAACCAGCCACAACATTCCCTTAGGCCAGAGCAAGGCCCTAATTCTCTTCAATTCTGTGAAGGCAAAGAGAAATGTGGAAGCTGCAGAAGAAGAGTTTGAAGCTAGCAGAAATTTGTTCATGAGGTGTAAGGAAAGAAGCCGTCTCCATAACACAAAAGTGCAAGGTGAAGCAGCAAGTGCTAAAGTAGAAGATGCAGCAAGTTATCCAGACGATCAAGCTAAAATAATTGAGGAAGGTGGTTACCCTGAACAATAGATTTTTAATGTAGATGAAACAGTCTTCTATTGGAATAAGATGCCATCTAAGACTTTCTTAACTAGAGAGGAGAAGTCAATGCCTGGCTTCAAAGCTTCAAGGACAGACTGACTCTCCTGTTAGGGGCTAACACAGCTGGTGATTTTAAGTTGAAGGCAATGCTCATTAACTGTTCTGAAAATCCTAGGACCCTTAAGAATTTACTAAACTCTAAATTAGTATTTGCTAAATTTACTCTGTGCTCTAGAAATAAGTAAAACAAATCCTGGATGACAGTACATCTGTTTATAGCATGGTTTAATGAATAGTTTAAGCCCACTGTTGAGATTACTGCTCAGAAAAAAAAAGAAGATTCCTTTCAAAATATTACTGCTCATTAACAATGCACCTGCTTACCCAAGAGCTCTAATGGAGATGTACAAGGAGATGAATGTTGTTTTCATGTCTGCAAACACAACATTCATTCTGAGGCTCATGGGTCAATGAGTAATTTGGACTTTCAATTCTTATTTAAGAAATACATTTTGTATGGCTATAGCTGCCATTCCTCTGATGGATTTGGGCAAAGTAAATTGAAAACCTTCTGGAAAGGATTCACCATTCTAAATGCCATTAAGAACATTTGTGACTCAGGTGAGGAGGTCAAAATATCCACATTTACAGGAGTTTGGAAGAAGTTGATTCCAATCTTCATGGATAACTTTGAAGGGGTCAAAACTTCAGTGAAAGAAGTAACTGCAGATGGGGTGGAAATAGCAGGAGAACCAGAATTAGAAGTGGCACCTGAAGATATGACCGAATTGCTGCAATCTCAGCATCAAACCTAAGTGGACGAGAGTTTGCTTTTTATGGATGAGTAAAGTAAGTGGCTTCTTGAGATGACATCTACTCCTGGCGAAGATGCTGTGAACATTATTGAAATGACAACAAAGGATTTAGAGTATTCCATAAACTTAGCTGATAAAGCAGTGGCAGGGTTTGAGAAGGCCGACTCCAGTTTTGAAAGAAGTTCTACAGTGGGTAAAAATGCTATCAAACGGCATCCCGTGCCACAAAGAAATCTTCTGTGAAAAGAAGACGCAATTGATGTAGCAAAGTGCATTGTTGTCTTATCTTAAGAAATTGTCAGAGCCACCCCATCCTTCAGCAACCACCACCCTGATCAGTCAGCACCATCAGCATTGAGGCAAGACCCTCCCACTAGCAAAAAGGTTATGACTTGCTGCAGGCTCAAATAATCATTAGCATTTTTTAGCAATAATGTATGTTTAAATTAAGAGGTGTACTTTTTTTTTTAGAAACAATGCTGTTGCAATATTCACTTTATTATGGTGGTTTGGAATCAAACAGTATCTCTGAGGTATGCCTATATAGTTTTGCTCATCCCTCCTGTGAACTCATGGTAGCTTATGGACTTGCCACCAGAACTTATTTTTTATTGTGTTAATAAAGACACACGTATATTACAAGAGGAGTCCGTAAGTGTTCAAGGAGAAACATGCATAGGGTATCCCTTGATAGGTGAGAAAGTCTAGGAAGGACCCAACTAAGGGAATACCTATCTTCACATTCTTTGTGAAAAGAAATCATGCATATTCAAATATCTCTTTCTTTGCCTGCTAGTTTCTGCTTAGTAATTTAAATACATCTGATTCACTCAGATGTAGTTTATGGTTGTTCCTACTTTTGTTAATTATCTTATAATATTCAGAACTAGACTTAGACTGAAAAAAGGACAGTCTTCCTTTTGTAGTTTCTTGGGATGTAAAGTTGAACTCCCACATGATTTTGACAACTATTATTCAGTTGAGAGAGATGTGTGTATGGCTAATTTTAAATCTCTAAATTTTTGCCTCATGTAAATTACAGGGAGTAAGGAGGTAATATACTTCAAAATTAATTCTAACTTCAGGAACAATAAAGTAAATCTTATATCCAGGCCATTTTGAAATGTGAGTAACTTTTATAATAATTCATAAAGTTATGGGGAAATGGTAGGAAAAGAAGTATTATAATATTAACTCTTTTAACCCTGTAGTGATGGTTTAAAAAGTTAAAATTGGCCAGGCATGGTAGCTCACACTTGTAATCCCAGTGTTTTAGGGGGCCAAGGCAGGAGGATCCCTTGAGGCCAAGAGTTTGAGAACAGCCTGGGCAACATAGCAAGACCCCATTTCTACAAAAAAAGTTTTGAAAATTAGCTGAGCATGGTGGTGTGCCCCTATAGTCCTAGCTACTGAAGAGCCTGAGGCAGGAGGATCACTTGAGTCCAGGAATTCAAGGCCACAGTGAGCTATGATTGTACCACTGCACTCCAGCCTGGGTGACACAGCGAGACCCTGTCTCTAAAAAAATAAAATAAATAAATAAACAAAAAGCTAATAAGAGCATGATTGGCATTGCTGATCAGGAAACATAGACTGTCCCCTCTAGTTCTACCTAAATCTGTAAGTCATTTCCTGAGAAAAAGAAATAAAATGCTGATTCTACAGCATTTAAAACAAATTTGTATTTAGTAATTTTAAATTAGTAGTTTCTACCATTCCTGTATGAAGAAAACTATAAAATCATTTGTATTTTATAAGTGTTCTATAAATTCGTTGGATTTGGAAGACATAATTGAAAGTAAAATGAATGTTTACAATAAAGTATCATGAAGATGGTGCATACACTTGATGCAAAAAGCCGGGAAGCAGGGAAATGGAGAAACCTTCATTTACGATGTCTGCCAAACAGCAGTTGGCAGGGTTTTTTTTTTTTTAGGACTCATTTAAATAATTGCTCAGACATTTTAGATAAAGAAAAGATAGCTTCGTTATTATTTCTTAGTATCACCGTAGCCCGTTGCTTTGGATTATTAGTGTGTCATGTCATGCTTTCATACGCATGACCTCATTCATATAGGTCTCCCCTAAACTCTGTAAGGTATTTTCTCCATCTTACAACTGAGAACACTGAGAGCTGGAGAAGATAATGCCTTTGCAGGGTCACTTCTAGTGAATAAGTGGCAGAGACAGATCTCATGACTTTTGGAACAGTGCTTTTTTGTATGTGACTCTTAAAATAGTTTGCCACCTCTATGCCAGGGTAACCCTTGGCAAAATGTGCACCTCCTTTTTTTGTAACCCCCTTTTCTCATCATAAGTGTTTCACAATATCCCCACTCCATTTCCTATCTTTTTAGTCAGCCTCTATTATTTCTTGTTGAGGAACAAGAAACACAACCATTTAAGAGTGCTTTTGAATCAGTTGGTCAGCTGGTGTTCAGTGACGTGGTCAGGATTGACTGAGTTCATCTGGGCTCACTCACGCTCTGCAGTCAGCTGGTATGTCAGCCGGGAGCTGGCAGGTCTAGGGATGGCCTCCCTCTCGGGTTGGCCATTGACTGACCGTCAGTTAGGCCATAGACACGAGGTCAACAGGGTTGCTTGGGTCCCCATCTGTCATCATCTAGCACACTAGCCTGGGCTTGTTCTCAAGAACTTTCTAAAAGAATAAGCAGGTGGTGCCTTTTGAGGCCTAGTCCTGAAACTCACACTCCTTCACTGCATTTGTAGTCCCTGGCCGGCCTGAATTTAAGGGGTAGGGAAATAGATTGTACCTTACAATGGGAGGAGGGACAAGGCTACCTGGCCAAGGGTATGGATGTAGGGAGGAGTGAAGAATTGTGTTCACTTTTGCAATCTACCATACTCAGCTTTAAATTAATTTCTCTGGCACATTTATATTAAGATATTAATAATTTAATAGTTTATACCCTTCCAGGAATATCTGCTTTAGGGAAAAAAAAAACTGTGATAGGAAAATATTTACATTAAAGGAATGACAGCATAATGGTGACTTTTATGGTGACCTTCCCTGAGCCAAGGAACTATTCTGTAGCAGGTGAGCTTTTCCTCACTTCTTCAAGTCAAAGCACACTCTGACCTCTTCCAGCATTAATTTTTTTCCATTGTGGTAGAATACACATAATATAACATTTTACCATTTTAACCACGTTTAAGTATACAGTTCTGTGGCACAAAACCCATTTAGCATAATATCCTCAAGGTTCATCCATGTTACAGCATATATCAAAATTCCCTTCCTTTTAAGGCTGAATAATATTCCATTGTATGCATGTACCACATTTTGTTTATCTGTTCATCTCTTGATGGACACTTGGGTTGCTTCCATATTTTGGCTATTATGAATAATAGTGCTATGAACATGAGTATACAAATTCATGTCTTTGCTTTCAGTTCTTTTAGATAAATAAGCAGAGGTAGAATTGCTGGATCATATGGTAATTCTGTGTTTACTTTTTTGAGGAACCTCCATACCACTTTCCACTGGCTGCACCATTTTACATTCCCACCAGCAATGCACCAGTGTTCCCATTTATCTATGTTCTCGCCAATACTTGTTATTTTCTGGTTTTTGTTAAAATTGCAGCCATCCTAATGAAGGTGAAGTGGCAACTCATGGTGGTTTTGATTTGCATTTCCTTAATGAGTAGTGATGTTGAGCATCTTTTCATGTGTTTGTTGGCCATTTGTATGTCATCTTTGGAAAAATGTCTATTCAAGTCCTTTGTCCAGTTTTTAATCAGGTAGTTTATTTTTCATGTTGAGTTATAGGCATTCTTTAAGTGTTCTGGATATCAATCCCTAATCAGACATATGATTTGCAAATATTTTGTCCCATTCTGTGGGTTGCATTTTTGCTCTTTTGATAGTGTCCTTTGATGCACAAAAGTTTTTAATCTCAATAAAATACAATTTGTCTATTTTTTCTTTTGTTGCCTGTGCTTTGGTATCATCTCCAAGAAATGATTGCCAAATCCTGCCACCAATTTTTAAATACCCAGCCTAATGCCATTTAAACTGCTCAGTGAATGACTTAAAGAATCTTAAAGTAAGTTATTTCTATTCAACAACTTACTTTTATAATTATGGGAGATTTTCATAAATATCCACTCCATGCCAAATTTTTTTCTGAATCTTTATTCTTCTGATTACAGCCAGTGCATCAGATTGTAAATAGAAAGGATGGAAATAGCATATTGTATTGTGATACTCCTCATGAGGAACAGTGATCAAAATTATTGCCAAGTGTCTTTATTAGGAAAAGAAAATTCTTAACTGATTAAAGACCATGGATATTATATATCAACTATAAAATAAGTTTTCAACTTTTCTGCTTCATTTTTAAAAATACTGAATTTCACTTCGGCACATAATAAAGCTCTAAAACTTCAAAGACATTTTGCGTTCTGGAAAAGGTTCTTTGCGGTTGCAATATTCATTTGAAATTCAAATAACTCCTTGGAATTTGAAGCTAACTAAAAGTTATGTACTGTAGAATAGAGGAGGGAGACCCTTTATATCATTGCTAATTTATACTAACAGAAAATATTATACCTTTGGACTGAAATGGGAGCAGTAAATGCATCTTTTGAAATCATCAAATAATACGTGAGCTATCTATGAGAAACATCTCGGGCAACATGTAAGAACTTATTTTTTAACCTCTGTAGTTCTTGTTTTAGACCATTATATATTTTTTCAAGCAGGTATTTATTAAATCCCTAATTTTATATAGTAAATGATGTAGAAGACCCAACAAGAAGAAGCAGAAGGCTCAGTCCTCTTCACTCAGAGAATTCGCCTTCTATTTGTAGAGCCTAACGACACACAGGACAATATAAAACAAGAAATGAGGGAGATTTACCATTTAGAGTCTGAGAAAGGAAAGATGGGCTGAGGTGATCCGAGAAGGTCTCAAGGAGCTGGACCTCTGCAGGCCAGGAGGGTGAGGGCTGATTGGAGAGTGGCATGAGCAAGCGTCACATCTCATGGGAGGACAATGTGTGCTGGTTACCTGAGATGAAGGGAGCGCATTAAACATGCCATAGATGGTTAGATGGCCGGGTAAGGATGAATTGTGGGGAGCTGGCACAGGAGTCTCATGTTTGATATGGTTGACTGTAGGGAGACAGTGTGGGTTCTTGGCCAGGGAGCAGTAGGAAAATTTAGTCTACCTCCAAGGAGATCATAGGACTGTAGAGGTGAAGGGATTTCTGGAAACATCTTATCCAACATCCCCTTTTTACGGAGGCCAGGGAAGTGAAATGACTTGCTCAAGATCACCGACTTAGAAAATAGCAGCTCTCTGTCTCAGACTTATTCTTTACTTCCAGTGATCTTTCTCTCATACCACAGTCCTCCAGAAGATATTAAGAGAAAGCAAAATGGCCAGAAAGGATAAGAAGCAGCATCTTTGTGGGGAAAAGTCAGAACCTGATATCTATTTTCTTTATTTTAGTGAATGAGGCAGACAAATATAGAGAAATCAGGAAAGAACTGAGTGATTTCTAAAGAATAATATTTGACAAAAAGGAAAAGCTAATCATAATTGAACCATATTCATTTCTCAAACCTACCCTGGCAAATGAGTGCTAAGTAAAACTGAATGAATGAATGAATGAATGAATGAATCCATCAACCTGAATTTGCCTTTTTTTTTTTTTTTTTAGTATAAGTACTATTAATATTTAAAGTACCATTTAAAGAAAACATATTCTTTTACAGATTCACCTTTTGGGAGTTTTGCTGGCCATTTTAGGAAACTTGATAATCAGCATTTCTCTAAATATTCAGGTAAGAAAAAGCTTACTTTTCTAACTCTATAGTTTGGTCCAGGGACACATGATGACTGTTATGGACCCTGGGCACTTTTGCCTTTGTGGCTCCTTCCTCCATAAACATTATACTTGACGACCTCATTTGTATAAAAACAAATATAATCCAGGCTGGATTGCATTCATTTTTTCCCTTTTTATTCTAATTTTAAAAGAAATTAAATGTTTTTTTGAGCCCATAGGCAAGGTGCCTACTGTATCTAATGGATAAATCACTCTGTTTGATTTATAGCATTTTGATTTCTTTTATAGCCTTCACCCCCAGAACAGATACAAATAGTTTTTAGAAGCAGTTCAAAAGAGTGGAGTTCTTTCCTTTTTTTAAAATACTGTTGTTAGATATGTCGGTGTAGACTAAAAGTCTGAAAGAAAGAATGTAAAATATAAAGTAGGAACTTTAACTGAACCATAAGTTAGAAACCCGAATGAATTCCTGATTTGCTAAATTAAAAACTGAATGAAATATTAATTTTAAACCAAATAATGAATTAAATCAAAAATTTTAAATCACCTAATGAAGCAGTTTAAAACAGAATCACCAATGTAGTTTCTAAAACTATTGAATCAAAATAAACCTGAATATCACAGCATCTCCCAGAATGTTGTATGGCAGTCCCCTTTTATCCTCAGGGCATGTCCCAAAGCCCCCAGGGATGCCTGACACTCATGATAGTGCCAAATCCTATGCAGTATATACTATGTGTTTTCTTATACATACATACCTATGATAAAGTTTAATTTATATTAGGCACAGTAAGAGATTAACAATAATAACTAATAATAAAATAGAACAATTGAGTAAAATAAGGGTTATTGGAATATAAGCACTGTGATACCGAGACAGCCAATCTGATAACTGAGACGGCTACTAAGTGACTAAGTGGCTCGGGGCCACAGTGTGGATAAGCTGGACGAAGGGAGGATTCATAGCCCAGGCAGGACAGAGCAGGATGGCATGAGATGTCATCACACTGCTCAGAACGGTGTGAAATTCAAAACTTTTGAATTGTTTATCTCTGGAATTTTGAGTAACTGAAACCACAGAAAGTGAAACCGCAGATAAGGGGTGACTACTGTATTATTTTATACCAATCCTTGCTAGAAAATTACCTAGTATAATTTTCAATAATTTCTAAGAAATAATGTTACAGCTCTTTTAAAATTTGTCTAGCAGTTTTTCCAGTCCTTACTGGAAGACCCCATAAAAAAAATAAACATAAATGTTTAAAAAAGAAATATATTTATTACAGAAACGAGGACAAAAATGAATCATTGTCTTTTAAAAAAAAATTCAAGGAATACAAAAGAAAAAAGTAAAAATTCCCCTCATTTCTCAGACGTAACCACTGTTAATTATGGATTTTTTTTCCCCAAATTGATTTCTGTGTATAAGCAGCACACATATATTGGGAGGATGTTCCAAAATGTATATAATCATCACCCTTTTTTTTTGGACCATGAAGAGTGCTGGACTATAACCATGTCTTAATGCAGGAGATATAGCTTGTTTTCTGCTATTACAAAAAATGAAATGAATATGTATCCATATATATTTATATAAAGATTATATGCCTTGCATGCTTATGTGAGCATGCTGTAGGTCAAAGGGTGTATTCCTTTTCAATATTCCTAAGTTCATCCAAATTGATGTCTTCATGGATCGTACCATGTGATACTCACACCAGCAGTGTTTGACAGTGACCATTCCCCGTAATCTCAATGCCATATATCCTTAATTATTTGGTGAGGGGAAGGAAAGGCATCTGATAGATGAAAATGGTATTTCATTATTTAAGTTGTTTGCAATTCTTTGGTTATTCATGAGGTTGAGAATTGTTTCTTATAATTTTACTTGTAATAGTTACTATTTCATATCCTTTATATAATATCGCTTGAAGTCTTTTTTCTTATTTACTTGTAGAAATTCTCCTTATATTAGCGAGAACCCTTTGTCATTATATATATTGCAAATATTTTCTCCCACTCTGCTATCGTTTATGCTTTAATTTTGTTCATAGTATTTTCTCTGTACAGTTTTTTAAATATGGTAAAATCTATCAGTTTTGGCTTTTCTGGCTTATGACTTTGTAGCAGGCTTAGAAAGGTATTCCTTATGCCAAGATTTTGTTTTTTATGTTCCATGTTTTCCTCTAGTACTTTCATCATTTTCTTTTTAAAGAAATTTAAGCAATCTGGAATTGTTTATACTTCTTATCAGGAAGTATGTTTAGTTACCATAAAAGCATTAGGGAAATAGGGCTTCATTTACTGGCCAGTTTTTGGGTATTTACATATTTCAAATACAAAGAAACACTGAAACCAGATATAAGTAAGAGTCACCCTGTGGCTCCCTGCTACCAAGGCACTCTGCTGTGCTATGTTTATAGTGGTAGGTACTTTGATCCATAAATATGAATCCCTTTCAAAAAGTTTCTCTTCAGTAATTTATTATCTTTATTTCACTAATGTTTATTTTGGCATCTGTAGTTTTTTGACACTCTAAGGTAAATGTTTTCATGTAGTGAGTTAGCAAGTCACTTAACTCCTTAGCATACATCTCATCTTTAAACAGTAATAATGACCCTTGTTTTACAGAGCTGTTATGAGAATTAAGCAACATTCATATGTAAAAAGATTTTTTAAACTAATGCTATACAAACATGAGTTGCTTCCACTGTTAATATGTTTGGAGCAAACAGGAGACCATAATAATTGCTCTGTAATAATCTCCATTAATTTTAGAATGAATTTAAAAGCCATGATCCAAATTTATAGGACCCAAACTTTCAAGACAAGTTTTAATTGAGTGGAAATATTTTCTTATTTATGTTCTGATTTACTTCCAGAAATATTCTCATCTTCAGTTGGCACAACAAGAGCCCCCGAGGCCGTACTTCAAGAGCGTGCTGTGGTGGGGTGGAATCCTGCTGATGGCCGTGGGAGAGATGGGGAACTTCGCAGCCTATGGATTTGCCCCCATCACTCTCATCGCCCCGTTAGGCTGCATGTCTGTTACAGGTGAGCCATTGTTCTGAGTTTTGACAAATAGGAATTTTAAGAGATCAGAATAACTGGAGAAAAACATACAACTGAAACAATAAACGCACACAAGAAGAAAGCCTATCCCCTGTTTCCTTAGCGTGTTAACATGGAAAAATTATGCTACTAATTTCCATTACTCACTGTCACGCTGCCACCGTAACCACAAAGAAACTTGCATTTTGTAATTCTAACACTTACATTTAAAAGCCTGATTCCCAGTGTCTGATTCTCAGTAAAGCAACAGTAACAGAAAATATTATACTGTGCTTTTAATCGTTAATGAATTATCTAAGAGCATTTGTAATACAATGATTTATTCATATATTAAGCTGGTATTACATGTAGAGTCTTTGATGCCTGATCCTGACTCCATAGTTTAGCATCTCTTTGACATTAAGAATTAAATATTGGTTATTCTATATTACTATAAGAATGTGTAATTTTACAGTAATATCACAATTACCTACATTCAAAATTTATATAATTTACTAAATACATTTGGAAAAGAGAATATGAGATGTTCCTAAAGACAAATAACAAAAAAAAAAAGCAAAAATCACAGCTACAAAGGAGAACAAATTCTCTAAGCCCTGTTAAAATCAATAAAATCTTTTTTGGTTTTACTCTTTATCTGCTGCTATGGAAACAGTATGTTTCTAAATTTCTATGAATGTAGAACCTTTATTGAAATAGAAACAGGTTGATAGTCATTATCTGTTAACAAGTATACAAGATCAAGTATATCATGTGTTTACATATCCCAATTTTAATTTTTTCCAAAAAAATTATGATATTCTTAAAGAAAGCATAGTTTAAACTGAAACAGTGTATATTCAAGGAGAATTTTATTTTGAAAGTAGTTTCCCCTTCTTAATCATTTAAAATATTTTATTTAAAGTACTTTCATGATATATGATAGACTATTTAGCAAAAAACACTCATTTTGCTTTCTAGAAATTGCTTACTTAAAGTAGCTATGCTGTTACTACTCTGAAGAGGCAATTTATGTAATAACCATTTTTAACATTCTGATGAAGTGAGCAAATTGGGTGAACTTTGTTTTCTATTTAGTGCACACAACATGTACATGACATTCTAGATTACTTTTCTTCTCAAAATCTGAGAAATAACACATAAAAGATCTGATTATATTGCCAGCTTATCTCTACAGACTCCAGTTCTTCTGAACGTGTTATTCTTTACAATGACTGTGCCGATTTTTAGTTTTGTTTCTATTCTGCTTTATGCTCAGTTTCCATGAAATAGCCCAAGAAAAACGTGCCCATCAGGTACTAGCTGGGGGAGGGGCGCGTGCACCACATTGTATTGAAATCCTCCCTGTATCTCATGTCTCCAGCCCTGGGAAACCTTTTTCTGGGAGGGTATCAGAGAAAGGGAGCTACTGTAGCTCACTTAGACAAAGGGGGACTATTGATGCAAATACTGTTGTAAGGATCAGAGATTTCATGGAAATGCAATAGAGCCAGGCCTCATGGGGCCTGAGGTGAGAATTGGGAAGTTTCCAGAGCTTCAGGGCCAGCAGGGCACCCCCTCGCAGACCTTCCGTGGAGCTGCCTGTGCATCTGCTCATCCAGGCATGACTTGCTCCAGGCTCTTATTAGTAACTGGAAGCTTAAGTTTCCCAACCTTCCCCTGCCGGGCCAGCGCGCCGACCTTCCAACCTGGAGCCCACTGCTTTGACAGGTGGGCCTTTCTTCATGCTGCAGATCAGTTCTCTTTGCGTGCTGTTAGCGCCGATTAATATTTCAACCTCAGGATATTTTTAGCTACCTCCCTCTCTGCCCATCTAACGTGATTCAAAGAAATGAACTTACAGCCTCTAACACAAATCATTTCCTACTTTACAATCTTTGCAAACAGTAATATATGCTCATAAATAGCATTCCCACAGCACTCCCGAGGTGAATTTAGGTTCTTATAAAGCGACGTGGGTGGGTACAGGACTGCTGGCAATGGAGGATTTTCCCTAGAACAACTTCCTGTTACCCGGAGATTCTAAAGATTCTAGAAACTCTACAGAACTCGAAGTGAAGGGGAAGGTGTTTTCAAAACAGATATATCTTTGGCTGTGTCTACAGATGAGGCAGAAAATCTATACTTTTCTATGCTAGAAATTTTTCCCCCCTATTATTGCTTGGGAGTTTTAAGAAAGGAATCAAACCTCCCTTTGAATTAAAAAAAAAGATACTATCTATTGCCATGCTTCATTAGAACTTGAGTGTCCTTTTCTGATTTTTCTTCTTTCATTGCTTTTCAAAAACAACAACAAAAAAATACAATTAAAATCCAGAACATTATGATAGTTTTAGCCCTACGTCCGGGTATGTTAAGTCCCTTAAGCCTTTCATCATCTTTCCTCTTCTTAGGTGGTCTGGTTCATACCAACACACTGTGCTCCTTTTTCCCTTTCCAGAAGTTAGGAGACACTGTGTGGGTAAGATGTGTCCTAGACTTACTACACATAAGACTGCTAATATGTCAGGCCTGCTACTATTTTGTCTTACATGATCAAAATTCCTGTGCTGTGTGTGTGTGTGTGTGTGTGTATGTGTGTGTGTGTATGGGGCTTTCAGTTTGCTCTCTACCCACATCTTCCCACCTTGAACCACCCTCCTTCCTATTCTTTTTTCCCGTCTCTGTGTGTCCTTCTGTTCCTCACTGACATGCTCAGCTTCAGGCAGTATTTCTCAAATATTGGTTTTATAGGTAGAGTCATAAGTATTCTGAGAAACAAAGAATTCCAAAATCAAATAGATTTCTGCAGTTTAGGATTTAAAAGTTTACGCAAATTTCATTAGCGTGGAGCTTCTTGGAGCCTGGGACAGGCCCATGCTCACTGTGAATCTTTCAGAGGCAGATGCGGTAAGCCAGGCCTCCAAAACCTATCAACCGCAGGTGCTTTTATAGGAAGCATCTCAGGGGACAACATTTCTGCAGAAAACCCTTTAGGGAATTCCAAAGACAATGCTCACAAGCAGTCACATCTTGCTAGAGATTCAGCCTGTGCCTAGCCATGGAGATTGTACACCAGGGAATAATCTCAGTGCATGGATGAGTCTGAATGGCCAGGCCTGGGTCCAGCCTTTTGAAAGAGAGTATCAGAGCCTTTGTATCCCTGTGTCATCTTTCCATTTTACTTTACTTTTCTCGCTGAAGGTCTTTCTCCATGAATAATAGGTCCAAAAGCTTATTCTGAGTAAAATGCTATTTATTCTAGCAGTATGTGGTTGATTCTAGATGTTGATTTATGTTTGTGTTTCCATTAATTAATTAATGCTTTTCAATTTCATCTAGAGCCTACACTGGCTACTCCCTCCAATAAACCAGGGCCACAGAATGGTCAAGAGCACAAACTTTAGGGACGCGCTGCCAGGGTTCAGATCTCAGTTCTGCCATTGGCAAGCTCTGTGACCTGGGCTAGTTGTTAAAACCAATTTATGCCTCAGATCCCTGCTCTGTATAATGGGAACAAAAATAGTTTCTATCTGAGAGGTCCCTGTGGAAAAGAATTGAGTAAACACAAGACCGTAAGTGAGAACAGTGATGGATACATAGTACATTATTTGAAGTAATGACCACACTGGCTATTGTCACTGTGATTTATAATTATTATTATGTAGAAACAAACTTTATTATTCTTTATAATGAAGTATACTTCCATGCCCCCAGAGATGGCTGTTGGTTAATTTCTCTAAAACGGATGAACCAATTCAAGAAATGCTTTTCATTGTTCTTACCCATTGGGTGGTTAATTTACAAGGGAGCAGAAAAGTGGGATCCTCACAGCTCATTTGTTCAGCCATTAACCTTCAACTCCTGCATGCATTCCCTACTGTAACATGGTGGGAAATACCAGGATTCCCAAATAACCTACTAAGACAAACCACATTTTAAAAAACAGACACAGGAGTTGTCAGAGGAAAAGCATAGCAGTCTATTAATAGACGTGTGTGCAATTTTCCATCTTTTTGTTCAGGCTTCATAGCACTTTTGTTCACTTGCTAATTAACTACAGAGCGGCCAAATGGCAGATGTTTTTCAGATCAAATTGTGATTTGAGAATATGTTTTCTGGGAAGCTATTTATTATACCTGAAATCCAGTAAAAGGAAATTAAGTTGGATATTCAATGGAGTTTGTAATAAAATTTTAAACTACTGCTAATACTTCTTGTCTCAGGTAAACCCTCTTCCTCAGGAGGCTTTTCCTAGCTTCTAAACTAAGTTAAACAGGCTCATTCTCTACTCCCTTCATACCCTACACAGGCCTTCCTGTTATCTGTGTGGTGCTGTCTGTGAATTTTAAAAAAGCAGCCTTCCAATGACATTTTTCAGTTCTGTGCTTCTGAGTATTTATTTCTGTGTGTCTACAAATTATTGTAATACATTGATTTTATTAGAGCAGAACACTCTGGTGCCATCTGTCAGAAAATTTTCCCAGGAAGTATACAAATCAACAAGGTCTGAGATGTAGCGTGGTGCCCCCTCAGATGTGGAGTCTTTGGGCACTCCACAACCTGCACAACCTGCCCAACCACACCCAGCCACCCTGACCTACATTTTCCCTTTGGCAACTCTCATTGTGCACACAATGACCTGTTTCAATCCTCGCCATTTACCTGAGACCCAGAAGTCTGGTGACTGTGTGTGTCTTGTTGCTTGACGTCTCCTCTTTCCAGGAGAGCATGATACAGGGAAATCATACAATACAGCCTGTAGAATTGGTCTGGAATTGAATTTTGATAAAATGAGAATAGGATGTTTTGTTCTAGGGTACTAGAAGAGAAAAACATTTGCTTAAAAGATTTCAATTCCTAATGAAGCACAACGGTTAAATATTTCATTGCAAAAGACTCATCAATATTCACTCTTATGAATACTTAAAGGTATGTAAACCTGTTCTTGGAGGGGTTGAGTTTGCATATCTACAACATGGCCTTACATTTAATGTTTTCCGGTTTTTGTTTATTCTTCTGACATCTATGCTATGCCTAAGCATTTAGAGGTTATTAAAAAAATAATGAAGTTATCAAGAATCCAAAGAATTGGAGCCACATGGAATTAAGAAGATTCATGGCAGACCTCACTCAGTATAAAATTAACTTGTCTAGGGGGTGGCAAGGGAGTGGGATATGGAAGGAAATTGTTGCAGGGGGAGGGAGGAAGAAATAGAACACAATAGAAGCACCAATGACATTTTTCAGTTCTATGCCTCTGAGTATAGTGATTAAAAGTATAATAATTAGAAAAGAGTTCAGAGAACATATCACCTTTTTCCAAGTTAAATTCAGGCAAGACTTTAGATGAAATAATAAAGGAAAGAAACTAATATTGAATGAGCATCCACTATGCCAGGTGTCATATGAGACATATAAACTTGTTACCTTGCTTAATCATTGCCCAGCTGAATGGAAGTGAGTGAATTTAGGGTGAATTGTATGAAATTTAACACTTGGAATTTTATATGGAAAAGTAATAGCAACAAGGTCTCCTTGGCCCTAGAAAATTTCTTAAAGGAAGTAGCCACCCCGTTACTGGGCTCATATGGATTAAGATTGGAGAGCCAACTGTACTGAGAAAATGAGGAGAGAATGAGATGTACGACTGATAAGTCTTTTCCATCTCTGATTTTCCCAAATATGCTGGCTTTTGCTCACATCAAAATTCACGATGTGGAATATATGTTGTTTCATGTATTTCTGTTGTGCTGTTATGAAGCCGTGAGCTGAAATGTATCTGTAATCCATTAGACGATGGTCATAACATAGCCAGAAAGCCCTGGTGAGGCCTTTTGGAATTCCAAAGAAGTCATGTCAAGCAGAAACTTTGGTCTCCAAGATTTTATTAGAAACAAATGAAAGGAAACATAAACAGACCAACGAGCAAGTGACCCATAGCGTTACACAAACCTAGATGCCATGAATTCTCTCTGTCCTTTAGAGCAGTGTGCTTGGTGCCAGCCTGGATGAAGTCATTGGAACTCTAAAACCTCACAGGATGCTTGTGATAGTGGCACTTCACATGGATGTTTATTTTAATGTTTGAGATATGCAGAAAATATCTCTTTTCTCAGTGGCTTGAGTTAATCCGCTTTAGCATATTATTCCAAAAAACAGCCTAATAAAATGTATGGAATAAAACTCCAAAGTTTTAATTCTATGTCTGCTCATATACTCTCAGCAGAAAGCATTTCTAAAGCCTAAAAACTTTATTTGGAACATCTTTTCCACCCATCCTTATTTTTTGAGAATGCCACGAAGTATTTCTAGAGAAATTGCTAATGAAGAAGTAACATGCAATTAAATTTATAATACAGAATGAATCTTGTCAGTGGTAGTATTTTTACTTTTTTTGGAGTCTTTTCAAGTTTAATCATTAATGCATGCCAAGAAAGATATAGAAAAGAAAGGATTATTGTTCTTAATCCAGGTAAATTTCCTCATTTGAAATTATGCAAATTGCCTCTGTACAATGGTCTGTCTTCATTATCATCAGTCAATGACAATAGCAATTTTTTCCCTCAACATGAATTACTTGACACTTCTTTTCCCGCCAACATGAATAGTAGGACAACTTTTCTCTCTGTAAGAAGACATTTTTGAAACTGTCACATCCTCAACTCTTCAAATCGTAACTCTATGGAGTAAAAAAGTATTGACATACTTTTTTCCCTAAAATTCTACAACTAACAGGGAATGATAATTAGGGAGCAGGACCTCAGTATGGTTAGAGTTGACTGAGCCTGTGAGCACGCTCCATGTGTCCACGCGTGTGAAGCTTGATTGTGACTGACGTGGAAGTGTTTTTGTGGTTTGCTTTTTAGCAGTACAATAAAGTTGCCATCATAAGTGGTCAGAAACCACAAGCCAGATATTTACATGTGAGGTTCTGTTTGTAGCATTATTATATAAATATGTTCTTTTTACATCATGGGGCTTTTTTCTTTTTATAAACAGAATTCTCTTTACTGTTTTGTCTTCTACTTTCCTATATTATAAACATACATCCCGGTTTTTCCTTAGATCATAGAGATTATATAATAAATTGAATGCCCAGGAAATGAAAATTGATGAAATTTTCATTTGTAGACTAGGTCAGAGTTCACAAACTCAAGGCCTGTGCACCAGAACTATCTGGTTCTGTGTTTTGTTTGGCGCGAACAATGCTTTTAAAGAATATGAATTAATTTCCCCTGTTTAAAAATGAGACCATATCACAAAAAAATGTCATAAAGAATCAAGATTTGATAGCACTGTACTTGCAGTTGGCTAGGGCTGAATCATGACTGCCACATTGCACCGATCTTGTATAATTAATTCCCTACAGCTCCACCGTCCCTCACCACACTATCTCGACCCCCCTCATCACACCAGCCCACCCCTTTCATCACACCAGCCCATCCGCCTCATTATTTTTTCCTCTTTAGAGGATTACCTGATGGGCCCCTATAGGCATGTGAGTTTGTAACCTGGTCAATCAAAGGGTATTTTTCTCTCTAACTGGGTCAGATAAGACTATCATATCCATAATCACACTTGATTAAAGTATAATTAATTGATCTAACTTTGGGTTAATTTGTCTTTAAGCAGTGATAATAAAGGATAAAACGGAGAGAAATAAGAGTGAACAAAATCATTTAAAAATAGCCATGCCATACACGTTGAAACAGTTCTTGAACTCTCTTCTGCACTATTAAGCCTTTGATTTAAAAAAATCATTATTTGGAGGGGTAGAGAGTTTAAGAAAAAGCATACACATGTTCTAACGTTTCAAATTTAAAAACCGAATGCCCATTTATCCATTATTCTAGAAACACCAAGTTCTAAACGAACAAATACAGATCTGCCCTTGGGTTTAATTGCTAACATATAGACATTCAGTGCTTAATTTCTCATTTACTAATCCCTGTTAGTAGCTATTACAGAAGAAAACTCAAATCAGGCTTGTACAATTTTTCGGAACTCTCAGGCAGATTAATTTATAGGTTTTTTTTTTCTCTCTGGTGGCCTGCTACAGTTCTTCAAGCATCAACTTTTGACCACATTAAGCTAAATAACTCTTCCACAATAACAGCCAGTCTTGGACTGAGTTTCATAGAATGGTCAGAGGAGAATGAAGGAAAAACGCTGGGTTGATTCCTCAGTAAATCAGAAAGCGTGAGGAAGCTCACCACGAGGACAGCACCCACCCCTGGGACTGGCACCCTCCCCCACATCTAGACTTGGCTAAAGCCACTGGAAACTTGCTTGGTTTTAATTTTATCTATTTTCATCTGGAAATCTGAATCAGAATGCTCATCTGTAGTTGGTCTTATGTGAACCTTGACCAGAATGAATCTCCATTCTGATTGCTAACCTGGGTGACACTTAATGGCCAAAAAGAGAATAGATGACTCACCAGTAGGAGTCCATCCATCATCATTGTTGCTGAGATCCTTCCTGACCACAAAGCATTACAACTCCAAGGGCAAGTGGATACATTAATAAACTGCCCTGTGGAGGCACTATCTTCCACCGGAGCAAATATTAGAAGAAGCTTTTACATCCTTTCCCCTTATGGGTAGTATTCCTACTGTCTTTTTTTTCCCCTATGACTCCTACCATTGTTTGGATTTTGGTATATGATCTTAAAAAAAAAGTCTATTTATTTTTTTAATTTATTTTTTTAATTTTTAATTGACAAATAATAATTATATATATGCATGGAGAACAATGTGATGGTTTTTAACATATGCATACATTGTAGAAAGATTAAATCAAGCTAATTAACATATCTGTCACATCACAGTTATCATTTTTTTGTGGAAAGAATGTTTAAAATCTACTCTTTTAGCAATTTTGAAATACTATATACATTATTATCAACTATGGTCACTACCCTGTGTAATAGATCACTAAAACGATTCTTTCTATCTAAATTATATTTGTACCCATGGTATGTTACTTTTCACCTTTTTTTAAAAAATGCATTATGGCCATTGTGGTCCTGTGCCTGGCTCAGGAGTCACTGTGTGACATTGTGTAATGAATGTAACCTCTCTGGGCCACAGCTTTCTCACCTGTACAATGAGTGTAACACCACTACCATCTCATACAGGTATTGGGAGGATAGGAGTTAATTATTTATTCCATGCCAAAGTCTTAGTAGAATACTTAGCGACCTTATTGTGTATATATTTTTATATCATAATCATTGTGTAAATATAATTTTCTAACTTTTTAACATTATAGCATAAAAATTGTCAATATCACTATGTAATTTTCCATCATAATTTTTATTGACTGTGTAATAGTCTATCCATTATTGCTGAAGATTGAGATTGTTCCAATTATCCACTATGAAAAATAATTTTGCAATGAACACCTTTAGGCTTGAGACTCTCCGTTTTGGAATACTTCCTTAGGACGGATTCACAGATGCAGAATTACTAGGCCAAAGAATTTGAATAGCATGATGCTCTTGATAGATATTGTAAAATCTTCAGAAAGGTTCAGAAAGGTTCTATCAATTCAGTGGCACTGGCCATGTGAGAGAGCACTAACTTCACTTCCTCCTTGGGGACACTCAGCCTGGAAATTGTGTGTAAAAAATAGCACCTGGCTTTGAATTGTCTGTCTTTTATCAACAGCAATTTGGACTTCTTCACATGTGTTTGTCTACTCATTATGAATTATTTGTGTTCTTGACCATTCATTTATCCATCGGGGTTGGGTTTCCCTACTGGGGAGGTATCCTCAATTCAAAACGCACCATCGCTAAGTAAGGAAAGGGTGATGCATCAAATCTTGGTACTTCACCCAACCTGCACTGCAGACTGTGGTCATCTTGGGAAACAGAGGACCTGTCTCTTTTCACTCAAATACTCCAAGCCTCTTTGGAACACACAAAGGGCACAGCTTGATCCGTGTGCTTTTATTTCTAATAACTGGCTATTTATAACAGAATTGAGCAAGGAGGTCAATTAGAAACCATGAAGCACACATACTTCATCGCACTGGGTAAGGAAATAAAACCCAGGGGATGACGTGCTAACTTGTGCCATATTCCACAGCTGGCTCTGGACAGAGCCAAAACTAGAACCCAGGTGTCCAGCCATCCCAACTCAGTACTGGGCCATCTAGGCAATGCTGTGGCCCCAACTGTGCTTCACCAGGGCCTCCTACTTTTCACCTGGAGTGATGTTTTGAGTAACAAAAGAGTAGGGAAGTCTTTTAGGCTAATTCCTGTCTATGCTCCACTTCACAGCATCCTCATGAATCAGGCTCATCCTTTCCAGCTCAGCATTTCCTTAAGGCTAATGAAATAAGAATGTGTTGACAACAGCTCAGCTCAGATTAGACGTCCTTTTACAGGTTCTGTGTGTAGGCCCCAGGATGAGAATATTCTTTGAGCAACTGCAGGGGCATTATCCACCATTAATTGTTGATAAGCTTGGGGGAAAAGGATGTCAAATTTCATAAATGTTTCCCACCTGCCAAGAATAACAGTCCATTGAGTATGAGTGGTGGGTTTGTCTGGGAAAATAGCCTATCTGAGTGGAGGAACGTTTTATTAACCTTCTGACATTATTGTGTACCTAGGAGGACACGCATTTTCCTCCTGATTTTCCTTACACTCTGAAAAGGTACTTATTAATTAATCACTCAGATCAGTGACCACTCCTGTGTAGACTAGTGTCTTCTTACAACCAGAAGGAAACAGCATTCATGAGCCTCTGCTCAGAGAAACCTCAAACCAAAAATGCACACAAAACTGCAAATGCTGAAGTAAATAACTATAGTTTCATCATACCTAGTACAAATCTGCTTAATTTATGATGTGTTCTGTTTTCATGCTTTCTAAACTATTGATCTTGAAATGCTCTATTTTTGAATATTAAATTTTGCTATAAGAATAAAAGTGTAATAATTTTCTCCCTTTTCTAAGTGTTCATTAGGCAATGGTTATTGTTACAGCAGCTACTAGATAGGGTTGGGTTTGACAGATCTTTGATTGCAAAGATGTATGGGAGTACTTTGATTTATTTTTTTCTCATTTAAAAAATTTACTACTCTACTTTTAAGTCATGTTCTTAGCTGTTCTTCAGATACTATCTTTTTGCTTAGCACAGCTCTCATTTTACCATGACTTGCAAGATAAATGAGTTACAAGTAAATGTATCTTAATAGAATGTTCCTTTTTTTATTACTTTATTTGCTAGATAAATAAAGCTAAAAATCTTATTCTCTTATCTAAAAATTTTGTAGAAAATTTCATGTTCTCTTAAAACAGAAAAAATATGTCATTGGATGAAGTGAAAGTGCATTAGGCTTCTAAATTCTTTCAGAAAGGAAGAGCAGCATATTTATGTTTTATGCAACACTGATAATTATTTTACAGCAAGTGATATAATTTGATGCATGTGTTATATTTCAAGTTTTTTTTACCAAATCATGTCCTTTTTGCTTTTAGCAACAAAATTATTTCCCACATAACATTTTCCCCTCTTTCTTCTGAAAATAAAATTATTTATGAAACCGTGGCTTAGCAACAAGAATAAAAGGGAAATGATGTCTTTTCTTACTTCAAGGAAGGCAATGAGTGTAATGTACTAAAAGAGCTCTGGACTGAGACTAAGGAAATATGGAAGCCAGTTCCAGCTCTGCTGTAATATAAATGTTTGTTAGATGGATAGATCAGTGAATAGACAGACAAACTCTTTGGACCTCAGTTTCCCAATTATAAAGTTTAGGACCTGGAGTAGATTATCCCTGTGTCTCCTACGACTCTAGAAGTTACTTATTCCATATAAGCAATGTCTCCTTTCTTACTGGACTCCTTTGTTGTGAAATAGTCATCTTAAGGATTGTTATAATAGAAGGCATTTAATACGTGTTAGTATGGCGATACTTCTCCCAGTCTTTATTACTAATCTATCTCCTTCTGCTTGGAAACAGTCCTTACCTAATTATACAGGAAGTCAGTGATTCAGGATTGGGGAAGAGGTCTTGGTTTTTATAACCTTTGCTACTGCTCAAACAGGTGAGATTAATTTCCCTGAATAATTTTGGTCCAAATCTGAAATAGAAAATTATCATACATTTTTATACCTGTCCCCAATTCAATTCTTAATTTAATGAGCCACATATCCAAATATTAGCAGAAAAATCTTGCTTTCATGTTTTAAAGTCACACCACCCAATTAAACTCATGCTTGGTGAACATTTCCCATTATCTGTTTATTCTGTGTGACACTTTCATTCCTACAAATAACCTACCTAGGAAAAGTTTGGAAGGACAAGGATCAACTAGAATAAGAGAGCTAGTTTGAGGGAAAAAAATGGAAAAAAAAAATATGAGGATCTCAGCTTATCTTAAGTGAGAGTTTCTGGTGTGGATTTGTTATTTGGTTTTAAATAAACTGCCAGCATACCAGAGATAGTCATATTCAAATTTAACAACAGCATCTATTTAATGAATTATTATACAGACATTAAAATTATGTCTATGAAGAATTCTTACAAATGTGGCAAATTGTAATATGGTAACTAAGGAAACTGAGAAAAGAAATTTTGTATTACAGTTTCATCTCAACTAAAGGGAAATAAAAATACCAACATATTAACTGAATTTTTCTCTAGATGACAATATTATTTTATGATAACTTTTTCCCTGTATTTTTACTTTAAATAAACAACCAGAGAATAATGTTTGTTAAAAATTTACACAACACATTATGTTGTGTATCTTTTTGTATTACTGTAATTTGGGATTTTCCCATGCCTGTACTCACAGAGGAATGACCCCGTAAGACAAACAACTCAGAGAGGTTCAACTTCCCCCTCATACCGGAGGCGATATTGGCAGACCCTGGCTCAACTGTCGGGGAGAGAGTCCAGTAGCATCAGTAAGGGGAAAGAGGTTCTAAAACATCATGGTGATCAGCAGCTGCAGGACTGAGATCCCACAAATGCTCTTTCATTTCATTCCGTGCAAATTTATTGACTATGTTTTACGTGCTAGATACTAGCTACAGTCTGGAGATCTTAGAAGAATCTAAGAAGACTTATCTCAGACTAAAAGGAACTGATCGTTTTGCGGGGAGACAGGCAAATAAATCTTAGATGTGTTGAAAAAGCTACACGAGGGTGGAGTGGTCAGCTGGGTCTGGGGGATTCTAAGGTGATGCTTGAGTCTAGAGTTGGTCACAAGGATGTTGTTCATGGAAAAGCCATTGAGCATGAAAACTATGTGGTGATTCTGAGAATTACGATTATTTCAGCAAGGCTGGGCATAGATTACAAAAGAAATAAGGACAGATATGGTGATGAAAGTGACAGGACCAAAATCATAGCTTTCTTCGAGTTGTCTGCTGGGTGGTGAGGACTTTGTCCTGAAGATGACAAGAAGCCATTTGGAGGTTTGAGGGCTGTGGATTTACATTAGATTTGCATTGGAAAGAGATTACTTTGGTGGTGGTACAGGGGAAAGGGGGAAAAGGGAGGCCACGGGGAAGCTATTATAATGGCCTACACCAGAGGAGAAGCTGGCCTGAGCAGCTGGGGCTGAGGGTCCAATGACAACTCAAATGAAGAGGAGGGGGACTTCAGAGGCAGTGAAATATAGACTTAGACCCGGTACCCTGTTGGATGTGGGGTGTGAAAAAGAAGGGGACTAGGAGGGACCCGGGGATATGAGTTTCAGTTTGGGGCATATTTAAATTTCTTTCCATCCTTCTTTCCTCCCCTTCTATCTCTTCCTGTCTCTCCAGCCCTTCCTGCTCTTTCTGCCGACTTCTTTCTCTCCATTCATTTGTTTAGTCATTCAGTGACCTTGCATTAAGCCCTCGCTGTGTACCAGGCACAACCGCCATGTCCTAGGTCCATTGTCAACCACCCCAATTTCCATGTATCCTCAACCTCGAGGGGGAAGAAAGTCATGTTTATAACCACAGCTGCTGGGTGTCTCTGACAAGGACACAGCTTATCAGGCATAAGACACAAATTGCTTAACTTCTTTAAAATGGCATTGTATAATATATGTTTTTATACTGGAACTACCACTAATGGCCATTTTTTTTTATAGGTAGTGCCATTATTTCTGTTACATTTCTGAAAGAAAATTTGAGAGCCTCAGATTTACTAGGTAAGTAATTATTTAATTCATATAATTACAGCATTGATTGATCAGGATATACATAATGGTATCCATAGAAAACATGTGCTTTAAAAACTGGAAACAAGGCCAGGCACAGTGGCTCACACCTTTAATCCCAGCATTTTGGGAGGCCAAGGTGGGAGGAACACTTGAGCCCAGGAGTTCGAGACCAGCCAGGCGTGGTGGTATGCACCTGTAGTCCCAGCTTCTCAGGGGGCTGAGGTGGGAGGATTGCTTGAGCCTGAGAGTTGGAGGTTGTAATGAGTTGTGATTGCACCGCTATGCTCCAGTCTGGGAGACAGAGCAAGACCCTGTCTTAAAAAAAAAAATCTAAAAAAAACACCGGGAAACAAGTTACAGAAATTGTTGTTCATGTAGAGATGAACATTATTCTGTTTTTGAGCTGCTATCTCTTCTCATGTGAAACACTTCCATTTTCATTGTGACTACTGCCTGTGCCATTGGCCGTAGCAAATTACTATTTTATAATAATATTGTTATGAAATTTTTATGAACATAATAAAATTCAATGAAAGTATCTGTGTTACCTAATAGACAATTCCACTTTGAAGGACATATTTGTTACATTGTTACACAAAAATACTGCATAAAAACGAAAGCCACAAGAAATCAGATGCGCCAACTAACTACTAAATTTACAGTTAATGCTTTTCAAAAGTAACATAAAACATTGCTCTTCAAATTTTTATTTGGAAATACAGTTATTAATGGAAAATAACAGTAGCCTTCCTGGCTGGAAGAAAGATTTCTGTTATATAGTGAAGCCATCATTTATTCATTGTATCTTTTAGCTCTTGTTGGAAATGTCATTGTTGAGAAGAATTATAGAGACTCATATTTTCTTCCTTGACAAAATCCTATTCAAGCTGCTGCTGACATATGATAATGAATATAGATACTTTAGGCGCTTTAAATAAAACAATGCTTACTCTCTTCCAGGGAGATCAATTTTTTAAAAAATGTGAGCTCTAAATGTGCCACCAGTGTGGTATGTGGAGCGTTTGTTTTCCCTGATCATGTTTCCTTTGAGCCTAACGTCTTGAAAGTGCTTTCACGTTTTCTTTTCCTCCTTGGTTTGATTCGGCTAGCAGATTTTTTTAGTCAACATTGTCAGATTTTCATGGTTAAATTGTTTTTCTAAATATGTTCATGTGTGGATTGTATCTTTTTTCAACACTATTTTTCTGTACTCCTTTTTTTATATATTGTGGTTTATGGAATCACTTGGGGAAGTTGCATGGAATCAAAAATAAGAATGAGCAATGCCTGAGTTTCATAAATTAAAAATTAGGTCCTGTATCATTTTTCTCATTTATTAAATATATGAAGGAACTTTAAATCCTTTTATCTAATGTCTGTCATCTTTTGTAGTTAATGGTTGATTAATGATTAAATTAATCTAAGATATTTAATGAAAATGCAGATAAAGGAGGATGTGCTGATTATCTTGAATATTAGTGATAAAAAGATGATTAAGACAAAATCCCTGCCTTCAAACAATTTATAGTCCATGATAAAATATATATACAAATAAATTTTTTTAAGTAGAAAATAATATGTAACATAATGCCGTGAGCTTTTAGTTTAGAACAGTGCTTCTGAACCTCAGCATTACTGAGGAGGATGTGCTGATTATCTTGAAAATTAGTGATAAAAAGATGATTAAGACAGAATCCCTGCCTTCAAATAATTTATAGTCCATGATAAAATATATATACAAATAAATTTTTTTTAAGTAGAAAATAATATGTAACATAATGCCGTGAGCTTTTAGTTTAGAACAGTGCTTCTGAACCTCAGCATTACTGACATTTTGGACCAGATAATTCTTCATCGTAGGAGGCTGTCCTGTGCATCGTAGGATGTTTAGCATCCCCTCCTGGCCTGCACCCACTAGATGCCTCTAACACCCTCCCACTCTGTGTTGACAACCAAAATGTCTCTAGACACTGCCAAGTGTCCCTGGAGGACAAAATCCCCCCAAGTTGAGAACCACTGGTTTAGAATAAAGAGAGATGACCCTAGCTGGGAAGATCAGAGATAATTTTTTTACAGTAGATGTAACATTTGAATTGGTTCTGACAACTGGGTAGGACACACATAGGCTATATCCGAGCATTTGGAAGAAGACATACAAAGGGAAGAACATGAGAAATGTTAACAAAGGTGCAGAAAGGTAAGGTAGGTTTCTATTTAATACTGTACAATAACTGCTGCCTCTAAGGATCAGGAAAAAAATAAATAAAAGTAGTAACTATGGAAAAGAAGAAATAAAAATATCAATATGTACAGCTAAAACTTAGAGAATGCAACATCAGCTAAATATTACTGAAAGCAATAAACTAGCTCGATATTAAAGGATATAAATTAAACCCATGCTCATGACTTCAAATCTGGATTCAACTTCTGCTATCAGCTGTGTGGCCAACCTACTGTTACTTAATTTCTTGAAGCCTCAAGTGCTGACAAATATATGACTGTTTGGAGGATGAAATTGGATAATTCATGTAAGAGCACTTTAAGAAATGGAAAGCTCTGTCAATATAATTGTCATAACTTCTACGATTACCTTCATTCCCAAGAGATTTCTAAGAGGTAATACTAAAAATATAACATAAGGACTGGGAAACATACACACGCACACACCAAGAAAGCAAACTACCAAAATAAAACCTCTAATTAATTCTTTAGGATTCTTTGCTAATTTCTTGTATTTTAATAACAGCTAATATTTATTAAACAATTCATTCTTGGTAGATACTATGTTAAGTGTTTTATATGGACTATCTCATTTAAATGTTGGAATAACCCATTTACAGAAGTAAATAACTTGCCCAAGGTCATATAATTAGTACGTGATGGACCAGTATTCTAACAACAGCAACCTGATATAGTACAACAGCTTAGAGTGAGCCTTTAGTGTCAGAGAACTTGCAAATTACATAAGTAAGCTCTTTAAGCCTCAATTTCTTCATCTTTAAAAGGAAGATATAAATACCTACTTCATAGAATTAAATGAGTTCATGTATATAAAACTCTTAGAACAGGACCTATCACATAATAAGTGCTCAATAATGTTAGCTATTATTATCATTACTGCTACTACCACCACGACCACCCACCACTACACTCTACTAGTTAATGAGAGGAAACCTTGGTTAGGGTATTTTGTAAACTTTAGTAATCTAGATAAGATTCCCAACAACTCCGGTTGGTTTTTTTCCCCCCTTCCTAACTTACTGCTTTTTGAGTAGGGGTATATAACTGGTAAGTCACATTTGTTTCATACCATAGTTAAAAGTGATCAATTTTTGTCTTTGATCTGTGTCACAGGAATGAAAAAGGATTTAGTCACCTATTCCATACCTTTGCCTCCAACTGGCAACATCGTAAGATTATCATTATCTGAGACATAGTAATCCGCTTCACACTTTAGAGAAGTCCAGGGAAGGACTTTTCCCCAGTCTCACTCAATAACATGTTAAGTCACATGTATTTTCTTTGGACCTTATTGCTGTTGCCTTGAGAAAAATTAGCTCTTTCTGTTAAAAGCAAAGAATGCATTATTTTTTTCTTTACAGAGACTAAAACCAAATAGGGAAAAGAGTAGTTAGTGGTGTTTTTTAAAGATTAACATATGAGCATGCTAAAAATTAAATTGTCAGAATGTGTAAAGAAAAACCATTTATTTTTCCCTGCTTCAAGCAAATGAAAGTTTGTTTTTTGTGATGGAACAAATGAAGACTTGGGGGCCATGTGGAAACAAGCTGAACTAACTTATTGCCAAATGTTGCTCTGTGGCTATGAAGCTTTTCACCACTGGTCTCAGAAAAAATGACCTCACAAAAGCTATGTCTGAAAGGAATTGCCAACTATTATTAGCTCAATGACAGGCTTTGGACTGCACTCCGATTCTTAGTGGATTAATAATTTTAAATTATTTTACTGATTATTTTTCCTTTTAAAAGCACCAGATTTCTCTCCCTTTCAATCAGCCAAATACTATAGTATCTTCTCTCTTCTCCCTTAGTCATCAAAAATACCAAATCGAATAGTCTGTGGGATCCTAGTTGATTTAAGCCCAGACAGTGTCATCATAGAAATAAAAATTACAGTTAACTCATCAGCACTCTCCAGAGACCAGTACTTTGATTACTTCAAGTCACCTAGAAAGGGTTTCCCTAGATTGCGTGTCAAGAGACACACTAGCCAAATGACCCATCGTTTCTAGTTAAAAGGACAGATTGGCTCTTTTGGTTTCAGAGTTGCTTCAAGAATAGGAGCCTTTCAGGTGGTAGGTCCAGGACTATTTGGATTCACTACATACTGAGACTTTCCAGTCTAGGATTCCTTTAAGGGCTAGCTGCCGAAAGCCTGAGCAATCTGTAGAGATCATAGTCACAGGAGGGGATTCCCACATGGTTTGATCGTAAGGAGTCCAATGTGTTCTGCGACTCCTGGTATCCCACAAAAGCACTAACTAGGCTCCTGTTGATTAGGAGACACAGTGTAGGGACCAGGGAAATCAGACAGCAATCTTGGTTGGTGTCAGGTTAGCCGAATATTACAAACCCTTTAGGCTCCTGGAAATCAGATCAGGCCAGATTCCAGAAGTCAGAAAATAGGCAGTTAGTAGTAGTTTGCATCCAGCTGGAGAGTAGAGGCAAAATTTCAGGCTTAAGTTACAGGGAGGAGTGGTCTAGGAAACGGGATGTCAGTTGAGGAAGAACATGCCAATAGATCTTAGCATCCACAGCTTGCACAGGCGAGGAATTCAGCACATGAGGGGTGCCAGTGAACAGAAGCATCCAAAGGAGCCTGATTCTGGGGTGTTTTTCCTCTGACCATGTTTGTACTTCATTCTCGGTCCATCGGTATCAATAGGCAACTTTTGCAGCAGAAGACTAGTATCTTCCTGAAACAAAGGCTGCGTTCTCACAGCTGGATCCAGTTAAATGTCAAGTATTTCCCAAAGTATAAAATATTCACCAAAATGCTGCTTGAACGCAATGTAATGGTCAAATATGTTTAGAAAATATGACAACCATATCCTCCTCTGGGAGATTCACAGTGAACACTAATGCATTATTAGAAGATCTGAGAGGTCTTCCAGTAAAAGAACTATTTAAGTTTGTTTAACTCACCTCTTTCTAAATATATTTGCCTTGGGACCTTTTTTGGTGGAACATCTGTCTTACGAAACTGGTTCCAGGGAATACCAGCTTGGGAATACTCTTCTAAAGGAAACTTAGGGCCAGAGAAATTACCTGAGACTGGTCAGGGACCCCAGGGGCCTCTGCCAGAAGAAACCAATTCCTTCTTTCCCCAGCGGGGATGCTGCATCCAGCCTCAGGTTGCATGTTCTGTGCAGCTCCTGGGGGTGCCACTCAACATAGACTACAATGTCAATGACAATCTGAGCTGTCCACTCAGCAACCTTTATCCTTAATGCGAACAAGAGGCTGTAGAGTGTAATAGTTAAGGAAATTTGTCTACCTAGGTTTCAATCCAAGCTCTCTTCTTATTAGCTGGAAAATCCCAGGCAAGACAGTTATATCCTCTATAACTCAATTTTTGCATTTGTCAAATATAGCTAGTAACAGTTTAAGAGTATACATTATATATTATGCATATTATAAATTATATACTATGTAAATTATGTATAATATATGTTGTAATAGTGTAATAACACAATAGTAAATCATTTTTACAGGCCTGTTGTAAGGATTAAATTAGTTATGCATAAAGAACTTAGAATTGTGCTCATATGTATTAGCTATTCCTATTATAGTTATTATCATCACATTTCAATGTGATGCTGATCATATTATAACTCTCATGTCAGCCAGACTTGCCTATGAAATCAATAATTTTAAGAACATCACCTTTAAAAAAATACCATTACTCTCTCTTAGCCCTCCCAGTATACCTAGTCTGTCTACTATAAAGAATAGGGATTAGCTGTTTTGCACATATGGCAAGTTTATAGGAAGAGATTTTATTGATATTTGTGTATTTTGTCAAGCTAAATCTGAGACTCCCACCAGACCATTGTAGACTTTTAAGAGACTTGAGTTGCATTTGATAAGAAAATGTATCTGCCACAGGCTTGGGCATGAGTGGGGAGGATGGGGCCCTATCCCTGTATCGTGGATGGCCTAGCATCCAGACATTGGCTCCTACCTGAGCTTACCCACAGCTGCCTGACTGCTGTCTGTGGTCCCCTCCAATATCCAGATCTTGGGGCTTTGTGTACCAGTTCCCTGAGGTTAGCTGTGGAGAGTAAACATAGCACTACCATTTTTTTTTCTTCTTTTGTTCTGTTAGTTATTTCCTTCCTTCTGTTTTCTTTTGGGACCAGTGGGAAGAATTCTTCACTAGGCAGTCAGAAGATACCAGCCAATTCCTTCCTGCCTGTCCCTTCCATTCCTAGAGACAGCCCCAGTCTCAGTCCCTGATCATCCCTGGGCTACAACATGAGAGATTCAGTTTTTGATTAATTCCTAAACATAACTCAGAAAGCCATTTACTCACGGCAGGCAGTCATCACCTTGAGATGGACCTATCCAGGATCAACTGTCACATCAGACCTATCAGTGAGCTTTCCAGCATATTCAGAGCCCAGACTGGCCTCTTGCAGCACCAAATTCCTGGGGTCTAACAGGTGTGATGACTTAATTTGTACCTAGCAATGAGGGGACTGAGTCACAGCAAGATAAATAACTTGCCTGAGCTCAGGGGTTTCAGTTTCAGTTTCAGCTTGGATTCATATCCTGGGATCCAAGTTTTGATCTAGAATGTAACCATTTCCCTGGACGAGGAGCACTGGGTGCTGCCCAGCTTCCTTCAGGGTCTTACAGGGCCGGATGACTCCTCTGAGCAAATGGGCCAGCAGAAGGTAAACTATTAATAGCAAGTTTTCTAAATTAGAAATCTGTGTCCTTCAAAAGAAGGAATATTTGTGGCTTTACTGAAATAAAAATAGTAGGTACTAACATGTCATGCCACTTTTAGAAAAAGGTGGAATATAAATAAATTTTAAAGAAATTTATTTAAGGACGTGTAACCACTGTCTTCAACACTTTTAAACACTTATGAAAAATGTGCACACAGCTCATAAAGGAGACAGTAAATCACATTTAAAAATATGAATAACACCAAATAAACAAGCATACAACTGGTAGCGGCTATCCAGAACTGCCTTTGTGATTGTCAGAGGTAGCTGAAATTAAAATTGTTAAGAAGAAAGAAAGTGTGAGCTGCTGAGTTGCCATAGAGTTACTTACTAAACTCACAGTGATGTGAAGCCCAGATGAAATAATATATTTGAAAGGGACTTAGATTTTGTTTTTAAAGAGTTTTGAAATGTAACGAAGAGATCTATTGGTAGGGATGGGTGGGCATGGATGGCAAATGTGGAAGTAGATGTGAAACAGGGAGGGATGTGTCAAGACGCGAAACAGGTACAACATTGGAAAGTTAAGTAAATAAATAACACTACCTCCATACAATGGAATACTAGCAGACTTAAAAAGAATGAGACCATCCTACATATACTGATATGAAATGTCCTCCAAAATGTTCTGTTAAGTAGGAAAAAAGCAAAATGCAGAAGAGTCTGTATATGCTATCATTGATGTATAAAAATAAAACTCAGTGAGGGGGCAGAGCAAGATGGCCAAATAGAAACCTCCAGCAATTGTCCCTCCTCATGAACATCAAATTCAACAACTATTCACGCAAGAAAGCACTTCAGGAGAACCAAAACTCAGGTGAGCAATCATAGTAGCTGGTTTTAATATTATATCAAAGAAAGTGGCATGGAAGACGGCAGAAAGACAGTCTTGCATTGCATACACCACTACTCCTTCATCCCCCGGCAGGGCCACACCAGTGCACCAAGTGAAGAGAGAATTTGTGTGCCCAGGTGAGTGAGAGTGAAGTGACTATAGGACTTTGCATTGAAACTCAGGGCCACCCCGGCACAGGGCAACACAGCACAGGGCAGAACTCTGCCAGCATCCATGCAGGGAACATTTAAAACAAGCTGACCAAAGGGAAATCCTCTGCCTCGAAACCTGAGTTCGAGCTAACGGCTCCACTGGCTGAGAAAAAGCAGCCTGGGACCTGGACTAAATTTATAAGGCAGTTGGGCCACAAAGGCTGCAGTCCTTGGGCAATTCCTGTGTCTGTGCTGGCTCAGAGCCAGTGGACTTGGGGTGCATGTGACCCAGTAAGACACCAGCAGTGGTGTCCAAGCCCGTTCCTGCCTCCCCCTTCCTCCAATTCTAGGCATTGCAGCTCAGGGAGAATCTTCTTTCTCTTACAGAAAGGAAAGGGAAGAGTTCAGAGGACTTTGTTTTGCAACTTGGGTACCAGCTCAGCCACAATAAAATAAAGTACCAACCAGACTCCTGAAGCCACTGATTCCAGGTCTTCATTCCTGGACAGCAGGAAAGACCCACACTGGGCGAGAAGGAAGCAAGCTGCCCTGAAGAGAGGGACCCAGTCCTAGAAGGATTCACCACCTGCTGACTAAAGAGCCCTTGAGCTTTGAATAAACATCAGCGGTAGCCAGGCAACAATCACCATGGGGTTTGAGTGAGGCTGGGCTGGTTTCAGGTGTCACCTGACACAGTCCTAGCTGCCGTGGCCATGAGGAAGTGCCCACATCACTCCTCCCCCAACTCCAGCAGCCTAGCACAGAGAGTGAGGGGAGAGAGTGAGAGATTTTGCATGATAATCTAGGGAATTCTCCTGTATCTTACCCAAGTCCACCAAGGCAGTGCCACCAGGAGTCTGCAAGAGTCACAGCATTACTGGGCTTGGGGCACCCAAGAGCAGAAACAGGTGTAGTGACCAAAGACTTAGATCACAGCACTCAATTCCTTTTCAATACCTGGAAAGCCTTCTCAAGAAGGACAGGTTCAAGCAAGCCCAGAGTGTGAAGATTAAACTAAATACCTAACTCTTTAATGCCCAGAAATTGACGAACATCCACAAGCCTCAGGAACATCCAGGAAAACATGACCTCACCAAATAAAGTAAAAAAGGTATAAGTGACCAATCCCAGAGTGATGGAGATATCACCTTTCAGACGAAGCATTCAAAATAGCTGTCCTGAAGAAGTTCAGTGAATGTCAAGACAACACACGGAAGGAATTCAGGAACCTGTCAGAGAAATTTAACAAAGAGATTGAAATAAAAAAAAATCAAGCAGAAAAAGTATCTGCAGCTGAAAAATTCAATTGACAAACTGAGAAATGCATCAGAGTCTCTCAACAGCAGAATCGATCAAGCAGAAGAAAGAATTAGTGAACTTAAAGACAGGCTATTTGAAAATATACAGTCAGAAGAGAAAAAAGAAAGAAGCATGCCTACAAGATCTAGAAAATAGCCTCAAAAGGGAAAATCTGAGAGTTATTGGCCTTAAAGAGGAGGTAGAGAGAAAGATTGGGGTAGAAAGTTTATTCAAAGAAATAATAACAGCAAACTTTCCAAACCTAGAGAAAGATATCAATATTCAGATACAAGAAGGGCACAGAACACCAAGCAGATTTAACCCAAACAGGACTACCTTAAGGCATTTAATAAGCTCCCAAAGGTCACAGATAAAGAAAAAGTCCTAAGGGAAGCAAGAAAAAAAGAAAAAAATGGCATATAAAGGAGCTCCAGTATGTCTGGCAGCAGACTTCTCAGTGGAAACCTTATAGGCCAGGAGACAGTGGCGTGACATAGTCAAAGTGTTGAAGGGAAAAAACTTAACCGTAGCATATAATATCCTATAAAAATATCCTTCAACCTTGAAGGAGAAATAAAGACTTTCTCAGACAAACAAAAGCTAAGGGATTTTATCAACACCAGACATGTCCTACAAGAAATGCTAAAAGGAGTTCTTCAATAGGAAAGAAAAGGACATTAATGAACAATAAGAAATCACTTGAAGGTATACAACTCACTGGTAACAGTAAGTATACATACAGAATACTGTATTGCTGAACTGCAGTATACAAATCACTTATATCTTGAGTAGGGAGACTAAAAGACTATCAAAAATAACCGCACAACTTTTTGAGAGATAGATAGTGTAAAAAGATATAGATGGAAACAATAAAAAGTTAAAAAGTGGAGGCAAGGGATGGAGTTAAAGTGTAGAATTACTGTTGGATTTCTCTTTGATTGCTTATTGGTTTGTAAACAGAGCTGTCATATGTTTAAAATAATTAGTTATAAAATGTTTTTTGCAAGCCTCATGGTAACCTTAAGTCAAAAAAACCTACAACAGATACACAAAAAATAAAAAGCAAGAAATTAAAACACACTACCAGAGAAAATCACTTTTAACAAAAGAAGACAGTAAGGAAGTAAGAAAGAAAGAGAGGACCACAAAACAACCAGAAATCCAATGACAATATGGCAGTATTAAGTCGTTAACTACCAGTAATAACATTGAATGTGAATGGACTAAA
>CAUYMX010009987.1:0-31506 GCA_963573855.1 Lepilemur septentrionalis | reverse complement strand
TCTAATTTTGAAAATCACAAAATGCCCATAACGGATGTGGGAAACAAAATCAGTGATTGGCTGTGAATCTCTAAAAGTAAAATGCCGTTTTATTTTTAACCTAGGGAAAATGCGACGCTGCAAAAATATTTTAAAATTAGTGTCCTGTGAAATTAACAAACGTATTTAACAAAAGAAAGAGAAAGTGGGCTCAGAGAAGTGACGCCACTTACCAGTATAACCTCTTCCAAGTAAATGTCATCTCTGTTGTTTGCGTCCATCCCTGCAGCGAGTCCCCGTCGCCGTTCTCATCCAGCGGAAGCCGCACGCCCACGGAAGCCCCCAACTCCTGGTCTGGGTCTGCCACGCAGAGCTCTACCCCTGGCTTGTCTACCGAGAGGAGCTCAGTTTATTCTTGGAGAGATGATGTACGTCTCAGAATATTTTGGATAATCTTGTAATTACAATTTACAGTGAAGAATTGCTTCCTTATGTTAAAAAAGTCTTTTTACCAATGATAAAAACATACCTATTTTACCAATTATAACAACATTACCTATTATATAACAACATATAGAGACATATAAAAGCATTTACATGTGACATGTAAAAATATTCAAATAGCGAAAAATAGAGAAAAATAAAAATCAGTCATAATCTCGTGGTGCAGCCTCAGCTTCAGATAGTTTTGTTTTTTCCACCCTCCAATCCTGCCCCGATAACATGTTCCACATGACTTGTAGGCTGTCTATGGCTGGAAATTCAGGACAAACCCTGATAGACAATGAAGAACTTGGATAAAACTGTGAAACACCACCATGATGAGAGCATTTCCCCCCAATATCCTAAGTCAGATATTTCACCTTTACTGTCTAACCCCTGCAGAAGCTATTGACGTCGACTTTGCTTTTGTTGTTGTGAGAGTGGGCATCTCACTGGGTGAGCTTGCAGTCTGCAGCCCCGGCTTGGGGTAGGAACTGCGGACTCTGTAGTCTCCTGCCTCTTCCTCCCTGGGAGTCCTGGGACACAGTCTTTTGTGAAGCCCCACTGGCTACTGAGCTTTGGGTGTTCTGTTTTACCTCCTGTATGTGCTTTTTTTTGGTTTTCTTTGCTTTCTTTAAAAGCAGTTCCACACTCCCCCCAGCACATCTGAATCTCCCTCCCTACACAGCTGTGCAGCGCTGATTCTCAAAGGAGTGGAAGGGAGTCAGCTCGGAATGGCTCAGAGGACTTTTCAAACATGCAAACATGTGACTCCCTCACTTAGGATCGGCTGCCCCCGCCCGACCCTCCCGCCCACTCATCCCCCACCCTCTCTTGCACCCTCTTTCCCCATGGGGACAGGCTGAGAGCCATTGCTTCGGACTGTCCAGATTCTAGGAGTTTTTTAGTACAGAATTTCATGGAATTACCCAGGAGACTCTTATGACTTCCATTTACAGAATGTAAAATACTCCAGGTCCTACTATTGCTTTCATTTTAATTTTTTAAACTTTATTTACTTTTTGATGGGAAATATTCGCAAAAGCAACAAAATGCAAAAGATCGATAAATGAAAGTGAGCTTTCTCCCATGCCCCAGCCACCCAGTCCCCTCCTAGTAGACAACTATTTTTATTAGTTTTCTTCTTCTTTGCATTTTAAAAGAAATATTTCATCTGCCTTATAATCTGGGAATCTAGTTTATTATTAATTTGAGAAAAGAACTAACACAAAAAACAGTGAATAGTATTCTGTGAAAATCAACCGGGATTGACCATTTGGGGTCACGTGTGTCAGACTGAATATGTGCTTTGTTGCTGTGAGTTGCGAATTAGATCTCAGATTCACGTACTCCTAGAAAACATGGCTGGGACTCTTGTCCTGAAGCCAACCTGTGTAGTGTTGGTTCTTTCGATTACAATAGTGTTTCCATTCTCCTTATTGGCTGTGAGAGCTTTAGGAGTGTTACCTCCCAAACCAAGACCAGCTAGGAAGGCGGAAAGGTTTCTCATCTACTGTTCACTGTCACGACAGTGCAAGAATCTCAAGGTCAGAGGAAAAATTAATAATCTGACCTCACCCTAATAACTACACTTAATAAGATAACTAAGAATTTTTTTTATTTTTTCTGTTTTGTCAATTAAAAGCAGGTTAATGGCCCTTTCTACAAACATGATTTCCTTTTCTGTGATATCATCAGAAAAAAATAGCTTGTATTTTACAGATGTGCTTACGTGTGTCAGGCACAACTGTATGTGTGACATATGACTGTGCATGTGTACATAGATATGTAGGTGTATGTCAGTCTGTATTGAGGTCTGTGTAAATATGAATACCTATATCTATAACTGTGTCTGTGTAAAATCTTCTAACTCACATGGTAGGAATTATCTCTATTGGACAATTATAGAGGCTGAGGCTCAGAATGAGATAAATTATACTTAATCTGAAAAGTAAAAACTGGAGCACTGTAGGTCTTGACTGCAAAGCCTACATTCCCCATGTTACACCCCATTCTTTATAATGGGTTACTTTAAATTTATAAGTATCGTTGATTGCAAAGCCCATGTTTCTGTAACGTTTAGTGTTACAACTCAGTGTGTATTTCTGTTTCAGGAATTTGACAAAGCCAATGCACAGAAAGTGCAGCAGTTATTCTGGGAGGTCGAGGAAATGTTGTTTGAAGGGAAAGTAAGCCCCCAGACGCAGAATCTGCTGGATGAATGCAGGGAGTGGACAAGAAGGTCCCTCCATCTGAGGTAGGGATCTTGTTCATAGAATTCTCTGGACTGGGTTTTTGAACTGCCCACTCCTGACTTGGTTTAATGGAGTCCGTACATTTGACTGGAAGCACTTAGTCAAAATACGTATCCAGAACGCAGTCATGTACTGAGAAATCACGCCCTTTGTTTTGGGGTCTGAGGAACTGTGGAGACATTCCAATACTCAAATGCCTTTTAGTCTGTGAGAAGCAAATCTAGCTCAGAAAGACATTATGTATGTAACAAATGAAAGGATGGTAGAAGTCATTTTTTACTTTCACATTCAATAGTACGTGAGCAACACGTGTCTGCCCTCATCACGAGAACAGTGTGAGGGATGCAGGTGGGCAGGGATTGTTTGCTGAACGACTGGATAGGTGAATCTTTCCCTCTCACCCCATTTCGTATGTGGGGGGATCATTCATTACATTTTATGTCAATGATGGAGACTGTAGATTGGGTATGAAGGGCAGCTTTTCTTCCTTCAGTCACTCAGCCAGTCTATGTAGGAGAAAGTTTATCCCAGTTATCTGAAAGTTCCTCTAGATTATATTTGGGGACAATAAGTTAGAACACTCACGTAAATTCAGATGGATTTTCTGGTTAGCTCAACTAGATAACTTTTTAAAAAATCTTGACTAAGTAGGTGTTTTTTTTTTTCTTTTCCATCCTTCATAAGCCGCCTGCCTTAAAGAGTGTGCTGTGCCCACTAGTTATTAATCGTGAGTGCTCATTTTGCTAGGATGATGCCTTTACCAAAACTCAGGGGCTCAGACTTATTCCTGACACCGTTATCTTACATAGTTAAGATAAGAATGAAGGAGGGAAGGTGGAAAAAGAGCGCAAGGTATATAAACCAAGTGTACATACTTGTATGTATTTATTCATTGTGTATATGCTAGTGAACACTCACAGAGAGCGTTCCCTGAGGCACCCGAGTCTGACATGCATACGCTGCCTCTAAGCCACTCATCAGCCCTGCAAGGCAACCCTTACTATTTATCTTGCGTATGGAAGACAAGCAAAGGGAATCAGTGGCTTAGGGAGCCTGAGAACTTTGCCTCAAGACCCAGTCAGTGGCGAGAACAGCCTGGCTGCTCTCTCAAGCTTTTTTCCCATGTGCGTGTACCTACCTTATCACGTCCCAAAGGTGTCTTCAAAATTGTTATTGTGTCCTACCTTTAAAATCCCAAAACTTTTTTCCCTTATCTAATCACGAATGTTAGTAGCTTCTTATTTTTTTCTTTACCTTGCAGAGTACTAGGAAGGCAGCTGGTGCCGCCGGCCGAGGAAGGGTTCCGGCACTTCCAGGGCCACGCGCCCGGTCCCACGGACCACAAACCCTCACTTGATGCCCGGGAATGCAGCAGCAGTGTCAGAGAGTATGTTTGCATAAGTGACTCTCAGAAAGTGTTGTTAACTGTGTTTTAGTTGTACTTTTTCACATTTATCTCAGCCATTAGCCTTGGCTCTGCCAAATTTGGAAGTTTAGATTTCAGTGAAGAGCAGGTACAGAGACTTTTTTTCACAAGATGCTTCTGATTCCACATTGATGATACATGTACATCTGTGTATGCTTGCGTGTATGTGTATGTATGTAAAGCACATATGGAATACACATATGCCCACATACGAGGTAGTTAACGTCAACCTTCTTTCATCCCAAAGGCACCGTGAGAGGGGGAGGCAGAATTAAAAACTGCCTCATTGTGATGGATCCTAAGCCTCTAGGCAGTAGCAACAGAAGAAATAAACCCTATCCTGTTTTCTTTTGCTCACTCACAGATTCTGATGTGTCTCTTTATGCCATTCATACATATTGGAGACTGTGCTCAGACATCCTTTCCTTATAGCCAAAGAGGATACAAACGCATAGAATAATGTAGGCTTTTAAGAAGACCTTAAAATTTTTAAACGATGCCTATGTTCAAATGTTTTGAAGAATATGAGCTTTGTCAAATGTAATATTTAATGATTTTTTAATTTGGGATTCTGTACTTTATGGATAATATAAAGATGCACCATGATTATGCAAGCATTGCATTTCTGATGTTCTGCACACTCCCATGTGGAATCTGTTTTATTTTTTTCCCCATAGGCTGTGCATCTCTGGCTCCCAGATAATCCCGGCGGCACTCTCAGCCTCTGCCCTGCCAGGCCTTGATGGCACAGGGGCTGCTGACCTAATGGCATGTCCATCCCTGGAAGAAGAGGTTTATGATGCAGATGGAAAGATTGAAGAGTATTTTGCTTTTGATAGAAAAGAGGAGTAAATAGAATTTTATTTGACATTGACTTCATAGTATAATATTAATTTATTTGACATTTGTTTTTTATTATATGCTCATTTAGTGTTTCGTATATTCTTTACTTATCTGAAAGATTTCTATTCTTTTGAGAGTAATGGACTCCCCAAAGTTTTCAGATTCCTAGCAGGGAGGGTATATGCAAGAGCAGTGTGTCCCTTTCTTCTTGATGACACGGCACAGACAGAAAAAAAGAATCATGTCCTGCATGCAGTGAAAGTAGACAAGGCTGCTAGTGGCCCTCATGCCCAGGGGCTCCAGGCATTCTATACATAGCTGCCCAAAAGGGTAAAGGGGAAGTTCTAGTCTCTGCACTGAATACATATTTTATTTTTAAGAAAGGCTACAAATATTGTATGATAAAAATGTGCCTCATGATCAAAAATCGGTACATTAAAAAATAACACTCTGTTGAAACAAGTCTTCACAAATTTAAGAAGATTGAAATCATATCAAGCATCTTTTCTGACCACAATGGTATGAAACTAGAAATCAATAACAGAAAGAAAACTGGAAAACTAGCAAATATCTATAAATTAAACAACATACTGAACAACCCAGAAGGTCAAAGAAGAAATCAAAAGGGAAATAAAAAAATAATCTTGAGACAGATGAAAATGGAAACACAATAATCCAGACCCAAAACTATGGGACACAGAAACGTATTAAGAAACAAGAAAGATCTCAAATAAACAACCTAAGTTTGCACCTGAAGGAAGGAGAAAAAGAAGAAAAAACCAAGCCCAAAGTTAGTAGATGAAAGGAAATACAAAGATCAGAGCAGAAATAAATGAAATAGAGATGAGAAAAAAACAATAGGACAGACAGATCAATGAAACCAAGAATTGGGGTTTTTTTGGTTTGTTTTGTTTTCTGCCCAGTTTTATTAAAGTATAATTGACAATAAAAATTGTATGTATTAAAAAAACCCAGCCAGGCGTGTAGTTCAGCTGAGGCAGGAGGATCATTTGAGGGAGAGAGACCCTATCTCTACAAAAAGTTAGAAAGATCAGTTGGTTGTGGTAGTCCCAGCTACCTGGGAGGCTGAGGCAGGAGGACCAGGCAGGAGGATCACTCGAGCCCAGATATTTGAGGTTGCTGTGAGCTATGATGATGTCACTGCACTCTAGCCCGGGCAACAACGTGAGATCCTATCTCATAAAAGAAAAAAACTCCCCCTAAAACCAATATGCTACTTAAAAAAGAATGAATGTTATCAATCTATGTATAAATGTACATACACATATGCATGCATGATAGAATTATTTTAACTTTAGCCATTGATACTTTAGTAATTAGAGTGGGTTTTTATCCTCAGTGATGATGAATGTCTTGAACAAAAGCCAGCTCACCACAGCAGGAAATCGCAGAAACACGGACTTCCTCCTGTTTCCCCTCATGACTGTATCAAAGATGCGGTTGCAGGCGAAGTGTTTGATCATGTCTGGAAAAATGTGGTAGAAATTTTGGAAGAGCTGATTAGAAAAAACTGGGAAACTACACTCACAGGTACTTACTTGTAGAATTTATCCTAATATGAAAAAAAACAAGACCCCTCTTCCTCAGCTCTGTGCTCTCCCACCCTGGCTTGGCCGTACCTAGAACATGATTAGGGTGAGAAGAGAGGTGGGCTGTCTACCTTTACTCACAAATGATCTGGAATCACTTCAGAAAGGATGTTATTGTTTTTGAGCTATAAAAATAATGCATATGCACCCTGAAAAAACACAGAAATACATAAGAAAGTAGCCAGAAGTTACTCTTTTTACTGTGGTTAAAAAAAAAACTTACCTTATCAATCCGTAATAGTGGGATATTTGTTTTTAGTTGGTTATGACATTACTTATAAAGTAAAATATAAGCATAGCCAATTGAATAGTCACTTTATCTTTATTTCAACTTATAGATGTTCTCTACTTAAAATTGAGCAGAAGCAAATCATAGAAATATCAGCTGTGGACAGTCAGGGCTAGTTTTGAGTAATCAATTTGTACGATGAGGCAATAATCATGTTAATTTAAATTCTGTTCTTTTTCAAGCCAAAGGGATCAGTTGGGCTTTTATAAAATACTGAGAATCTTTATTGAGCCATCGTATAATCTCTGTTTTCCTACATACACCACTGAAATAATAGTCACATCAACCAGCCGCTCCGTGGGGGGGGTCTCTGCTTTCTATAGTAATGTTCTGTTACCAGTGGCCATAGCATGGACTCCTGGCAACTCAAGAACAAATACTCTTTTTGAAGAGTTAATTTTAAGTATTTGTATTAGCGGATCTGATGTTTCTTATAATTCTTCTCATAATTATTCTGTTGACACAAAAGGAAAAAAACAGAAAGAAAAATTGAAAGTAGCTGAAAACAAATCTCCACATGGGCTCATTTCCCGTTTCCCCGCGGATATATCAAGTGTTCCCCCGTCCAGAAGTTCTGAAACCCGCAGCATACCTCTGGCTTCCCATCTTAATCCACCCCAGGTAGGTGCTTTTACACTCTTCTCTCTCTCATCTTCAGTCTTTACGTCTCTCACTTCAGCGTGGCAAGAGTGCCATTCTATTAAATTCTAGTGTCAAGGTACTTGGATCATTTGTCAATAAGACTAAAATGCAATATGATTATTTAATAGAATCACCACCTTCTTTAATGGAGCAGGGACATGCAGACACTGCATTGAAATGTGGAGCTGTTTCCTGTATTTTGGGAGGGAAAGAAATGCTTTTCCCTAACATTTCTAGCCAATTTGAAAGTTATAAATGATTTCCTCTCCTTCTGCCAAAGGGATAAGAGAATCAATGAGGATATATTAGGTTCATTCAACATTTGTTGAGTTTGTAATTAAGGTGTTTTGAGGAGATATTAGATGAATAAAACATAGTTGCTGACCTAGTGAAACAAAAAACTGTAACACAAGGTCAAATGCAATACGTTCTGGGAGGGACAAAAATAGCAAATATGCAAAAATAGCAATGTTGTAGGAGAATCGAAGAGAGAATGATTTGCCCTGATTAGAGGATGAGGATTGGTCTTTTACATCGGAGGTGAAGTTTGAGCAGAAACATGAAGACATGAGTAGGGCTTCTAGGGGTGAGAACTCTGGGTGGGCCGTTTCAGGCCAACCAAAGGTGTTGGTGACAAAAGATGGGGCATGTTTGGGGACAGGACACTAGAACAGCAGGACTCGGTGGCAAGAACAGGGGATTTGGACTCCAGAGGCCTATGAGGGGTATTATTTTGGACAACTTTTTTAGACTTTAGTTTCCTCATCTGTGTAATGAAGATAATATGATGTTGTCTAAGAGATTGTAAGGATAAAATCATAGAAATATGCGAGAGCTCCTGACACAGAATCTGGTATATGCTTAGCACCCAGTACATTTTTCTTGAATTGCATGCTCTTATTCAAACAGGTGAGGCTGGAAAGGCCGGACTTGTCCATGGCAGGTCTTCAGTGGTGCTAAGGAGGTTGTTTCCTGCAGCCAGTCTGGTGCCGGTGAATAGAGAAAAAGGATAAGGCAGGATTCCTGGGTGTATGCTATATACAATTTACAGTTTAGGTGGAGAGAGTCAAGCCATGCCAAACAACACTACACAAGTGTGCGTGCACGCACACACACACACACACACGCAAACACAAGAAAAGCAATATAGTCTATTGTAGAGTGAATGATAGTTTGAGCTTTGTGTATGGACCATACATTTTGACACTGATGTTGACATTTATTAACTCTGTGATTTCAAATCAGTCCCTTTCTCTCAAAACCTCAATGTCTTGATCTATGGGATCTATGAGGTAGGAAGCTGTGAGAATTAAAGGAAATAAAACATTTATACAGTGTGTGGCATAGAGTAGCCACTGAATAGGTGTTTACCTTTTATTATAATGAGATGCTAATTAGATATTATATTTGATATAATATTTTGCAATTAGATGTGCTTTAGATCAAATGTTGTGGGGTTTGGAGGAAAACTGTCATACCTCTCACAGAGTAGGGTAAACCGTGAACTAAGCCCTAAATGATAGAGTATGATTTATTAAGCTGAAAAAGAAAAAGGAGGATATTCAAGGCAGAGGCAAAAATATGCACCTAGAACAGGAGCAACTGAACAGAATATCTTCATTATACCGAAAGGACAGAGGTGTCAATAGGGTTTGTGGTTCAGGGTGCAGTGGATAAAACAATATTTAAAAGGCTTGTTTTACTCTGTAAAGGCTTTACAATAAGTAGTCTTACTTTTTCTAGTCAAAAGAATTTTTTGGAATTACTATCTGCTTATTGTATTATTTGGTCTCTTTAAACTGCTCTGACAAGTTTAGTTCATACTGTTTAATAGGCAGTATGAATCTCATAAGATGAACAGTTGACAATATAGAAAAGAACCTTTAAAAATCAGACAAAATAAATAGACATGAGAAATACAGAAATTTTAAAAGGTAAGAACGTTTTTAAAATAGGTATTTTGTTGTTTTGATAACTTCTTTATTTGGATAAATGTTAAAAGAAAAAATAAAATAAAAATAGAGCCTATTTTGAAATAATCAAAGCATTCTAGTGGTAATTATAATTGGCCTTAATTTATGCCTCTAAAATTTCTATTCACATATATTCAATATAGGGAAAATGTGATCTGGTGCTACATCTATTCTTGAACTGGAATAGAATTCTAGTCTCGGAAATCCTGTTCACCTGAATCTAAATATTATTTTAAGTCCTCATTGGTCATATTGTGAAACAGAAGAGGGAATTAATAGTTATTTAGCCCTACTTCATGCTTTCACTAATGTCATGTAATTTAATTCATGAAGTAGGTATCATTATTCCCCAACTTAAAGACAAGGAAATTAAGGCTTCAAGAGCAAAGTAATCTGTCCAAGGTCACCAGCCAGGAAACAATTAGAACTGGGATTCAGATGGAAGCCTTTGGGATCTCATGCTCAGGTTTTTCCCCAGCCTGTCTCGCTGGACTCTGGGATGGGACCTAGGAGCCCTGAGGCCTTTCCTTCACTTGCCCTCATCCTCTCTGCCTTCCCCACCCTGGAGGGCCCAGAGGCCATACACACTGAGCAGGTCAGCTCTCTGCCTCCAGTGCCTGAGAGCTCAGAGGATGGGGAGGAGGATGAGGCCGCGCCCTGCTGTCCTCTGGCTGCCAGTCCGGCCTCAGTGGGTTGGTGGCGTCCCTCTGTAGGCAGCTGTTCTCTCCAGGGGCCAGGAGCCTCTCTCTCACTTCTCCCTCGTCAGGCCTAGTGTGCCAAATGTCCCCACTGTCGCAAGCAATTTCTTGTTAATGTCTCATGCCACATCTTTATAACATATGGTCCCTTGATTAACTTTTCCTCGCACTAGCGAGTTGGACTGTGCCGTTTGCTTCCTGCTGATTTTTGACAAGCATCAGGGATTGGAAAGGCACTGGATATTTTTTAATTTTAATTTTCATTTTTTACTTTTCTCAGATTCATCGCTTCTCTAACAATTTTTATAGTGATTTGAACGGTGTGATGACAATTCAGGCAAAACCACTTCAGCAGAGACCCGCCTACTTTGCAGATAGAACACAGTACGTATAACATGATTTCCCAGCCGCCTCCCTGGGCTGGAAACGGCCGAGCACTGAAGACTCCAGGGAACATGAGCTAACGAAGACCCCATTTAGTCCCACGCCCCAAGGTGCCCGCGCACGTCGCAGGGGAGAATGCAGCCAGCGTGCCAGAGCAAAAACAGAGTCTTCTAATATCGACCGTAACAGTTGCTATTGTGAATTAGGTTGGGAGAGATGAGGAAAGGAGAATGTAGCCCTGAAATTCTTAATATTGTGGGATTTACTGTTGATTACCAACAATGAAGAACTTAGATCTTTTTCCCCCTGCGGACGATTCTTCATTGAAATAGAAATGGAAACGATAGTCTGTGTGTTCATTCCACATACTTAGGAGCATGTTCTGCGTGCCACGCGCTGCTCTAGACAGTGCCCAGGAAAGCACACACGGGTGGGTCCCCTGTCCTCACGGCGCATACACGGGAGTAACCCACCGGTTCCCTTCCCCAGGAACGAGCCGGAGGAGAAGGCGCCGGGCGGAGGGGCCAGCGCTCTCCCCTCCGCCAGGCACCTGCTGGGACGCATCTCCGACTTGCGGGGGCTGCAGACTTCTGCAAAGAAAACGCCGGTGCACAGGAGGCTGCCTTCTCTTGCTTCAGATTCACAGAGAATAAAAACGCCCAATGTGTACACTGATGAAGTTCTCAGGGGAACAAAACTGTAAGTCTTGTTTCTCTGGTCGTGAACTAGAAGTCACGTAGGACCCAGACACTTGTCGACCTGGGTGTATCAATTATTCCAGACAGAGCAACCTCTATCAAATCTTATGTAGACACTTCTCTAATGATTTCATTAATGTGAATATTTAAGATTAATTTTGTTCCAGTGGTATACTTAGTTGTGTACTAGAATACGAGTCAGTCTGTGTAACTAGCATAGGCAGCTAGGCGAAATGGAGCTGATGGTGAGGTGATCTGGGGTGGGTTTCAGTGGCCTCATCTGTAAAACCAATAATTAATTAATGCTTTTACATTACGTAATTAATACTTTTTTATGGGGAAGTGTAAGTAAAATAATGTATGTAAAATGCTATAAAAATAATAGGGATATATATATACACACCTGTCAGTTTTTACTTATCTTTAGCGATGGGTTTCACTCTACGTAAGGAGTTTCAGAAAAGCTTTTGGTCTTAGGGGGTCACATCAAATCATTGCCTAATTGGAAAGATACTTGTCTCTTCCTTGATCTTAGGGTTCCAAAGGAGCTTTCCAGCTAACTTAAGTGTCAGGCAATACTTATGTTAATAATAACAGCTAGTGTTTATGGGCTGCTTTCTCTCTTACCGACTCCAGGTAAATGAATTACATTTATTATCTTATTTATTCTCCACCACAAACCTTTTGAGTTTGTACTCATATTACTCCAAATCTAAGATGAAGAAACAGGCTGAAAGAAGGTGAATAACTTGCCAAAGATCATCCTCCCCAGGGAGTGGCAGAGCCAGGCACACATACAGTGCTGTCTGGCTTTGGAGGCCACCGCTGGGCCACCGTGCCATAGACTGTCCGCAGCAAGGGTGGGGGTTATTGGAGGGGCTGAACTCGGGTCACCCTGCAGGAGTTGGAGGAGTGAGTAGCTGCCAACACTTACCCAGTAACAGAACTTTTTCAAGATGCATTCTAGCACCATTCTCAGCTTTCTGTGTTTCTTTCACAGTTTGGGACTGGTATTTTCAGCTGTATTTGGGTCTCTTCTGTTAATTCTTTGGGAATCCCTCTCTCTTATCCACCTTGCACACCTTCTTGGCCCTGTTCCTAGGTCACCAGCTCTCTCTTCCTGCCAGCCTACCTGGGCTCCAGTGTTGGACTTTCATCATCAACCATTTCTGCTTCCTTACTGAAATAAATCCAGATGTCTTCAGTTGTACGTTCCCTCCATGTTCTGGCCTCCGCTATCTGTAGATCAGTGTTTTTCAGCTTTTTCTGTTTTCATTATTGCCATACTAATGAGCCCTTTTAGACTGTTTTTCCTAATTGGTCCCAACCCACGGGATTTTACTTCCACACATAGACTGTTTATCTGTATGGATAGCTGTGTTTTATACAGAAGAGTAAGGTTTTTTGTCCCCAAAGGACCAACGTTTGCCCCATTGCGGGGGATACCACCCACTTTGATTGTGCACACCTATTTCCCATGGCTTCTCTGCACCCGCCTACATTCTGGATGCCATATCTTCCCTCTGACCCATGAACACAACCGCTCTGTGTCTCCTTACTTCCATGATTTTGTTCGTGCTCCGGGTTTCACCTTTATTGAAACATTCTCCCCCTAGTTATCAAAATGCTATAAGTTCACCATGGAACATCAGGACAATACCACAAATAGGAGTGGAAATCAAAGATTCCCTGTATGCCTATCACTTACAAACGAAGAAATGACAGCTGTTGGTAGATTTCCTATTGATTTTGTCCAGGATTACATTTTTTCTTTTCTTTCCGTTGTCTTTTTTTCTAACACTAGGTTTATCCTTCTATTGTGTCACGTGGCACTCTTTCATGTGCTTTTTTCACTTCACATTATATCATCCCTATTTTTCATGTTATCAAATACTTTTGAATGCACGCTTTTAATGACTACAAAATAATCATGTGAGGCAGGGCGAGGTGGCTCACGCCTGTAATCCTAGCACTCTGGGAAGCCGAGGCGGGAGGATTGCTTGAGCTCAGGGGTTGGAGACCAGCCTGAGCAAGAGCGAGATCCCATCGCTACCAAAAAGTAGAAAAAATTAGCCGGGCATGCTGGCCCACACTTGTAGTCCCAGCTACTCAGGCAGAGGCAGGGGGATCATTTGAGGCCAGGAATTTGAGGTTGCAGTGAGCTATGGTGACACCACTGCACTCTAGCCTGGGCAACAGAGCAAGGCTCTGTCTCAAAAGAAAAAAAAAGTTGTGGGTGTTTGATAATTTATTAAGTTTTTCCCTATTACTGAAACTTTTCTGTTTTTTTCTATATTGTCATTGTAATGTGCAATGAACATCATTTCATATAAATCTTAATAAGAACATCTTTCAACTGTTTCCTAGTGGTGCAGTCCTAGAAGTAAACTTACCAGGTCAAAGGTTATGGATATTTTTAAGGTTCTTGAAATATTTTTCCAGAGTCCTTCTCAAAATGGTTGTTCCAATTTCGAGCTCCACTGGCAATACCTGAGACTGTCTCTTTCCCTGCAGCCACTAAACTTTGGGTATTTTAAAGCTTGACAGTTTTATAAATCAAAAATTATCATATTGTGTCTTTCATTACTTTATCAGCAATGAATAAATGAATTAGAGTCTGTCTCTATTCTTGTGCAAGAAACAACTTAATTTTTGAAGATTAATATCTCGTAAGGATAGTCTCCTATCATTCCTCACTTATTAAAATTTACTCACCCTTCCTAACAAATCAACTTTACAATCAGTTTTTCAAATTAAAAAAAAAAAGTATCACATTGGACTTTGTAGAATTGAATCTATTAAACATGTAGCAAAACTGAGATCTTCACAATATTTGCTTTTCCCATCAAAGAACATTTTTTGCCTCTATTTTCATATCTCCTTTTTATGATTTTTTTGTAGTTTTCCTGATCCCAAACCTGTACATTTATAATTAAGTGTATCTTTTATTACTTGCTCTATTCCCTGAATTTTTACAGTACTTATATTCAGAATCATATGCCACAGCCCTTTGTTATATGCTGTGCTGCCTTGTTCCCTGATTACTTGTATTTTCATCTTGTTTTCGACAACTTGTTAGCTCCTAAGAGGAGGAGCTATTAAATAGAACTTTGATTCTTTCTGAGCTCTGCACAGTTCCTAGCAGAGCGGAGCTTTCAGCCCATCCAGGCTGCCAGTTGCTGTCAGACCAGGAGAGTGTGGCTGGAGTTCTAGTCCCCACTTCCGGTTTGTCTTCCTGAAACTTAGCTTGTACTTGAGTATTCTTTTTGGAAGGCAGGTTGTGAGGAATAGCTCAGATTGGGAGCTTCTTGATAGGGTCTGGCCCCTTCTCTGTGCATCTAGGTGTTCAGTGACATGTTGTTGTGTTTACAGGCAAACTGGCATAGAACACACGTCTTCCCCGCCAGCTCAGACCTCGCGCAGCAGGTTACCCCCAATAGGCTCAGACACCGGGGAGCAGAACACGGCAGTTCCTGGGTCCCGCCCTGTTTCTGTAAGACAGATTCCATTATACTTAAGTGCACCATTCAGACAGTCTGTTGGAAAACAAATGAGCAAAAATAATCTTGGCATTTCTAAGTGAAATCAGTAATATAAGAGAATGATCTGATTAGCTATCTTCAAAATGTCTCCATAATCTGCTTGCAGAAAGTAAATGGCTTGTGAGAATTTATAGAGGGTGAAAGCGTTCCTTCACCATTTTGTGAAATAAAAACATGACATGAACTGAATCACAAAGTCCGGGTAGCAAAGAAGTATCTGATAGTCAGGATGGTATAGCGAAGGAAAGAGCATGAGGTTAGGTCAGGTCGGGAGACAGGCAGGTCGGTGTTTGGGTCCTGCCACTCAAATTTTCTATATGATTTAGTACAAGTCACTGTAATCTCCCTGAGCCTTAGGGAGGCTCCCCTATAAAAGGGGAATAATGATTCCTACCCCCCCAAAAATTGTATAAGGATTAAATGAACTCTTATATGTTAAGTAATGCCTGGAATGAAATTAAGAGCTTAGTAAATTATTACCGTAGTCATTTTGATCAGACTTCATTTTTACAGCTAACCTTGCCATGTTTATTGCAATGTAGAGGCAATATCTTCTGTGCTCAACTCAGCCTGCAATTGCAAAACGTTTGGGGAAAGTATGCTGCTAGCAGTGTATATAACCAGGTTGCCCCAGATTTACAATGACCCCTCACTTAACTCTGATGCGAGTAACTTGCCTCTATTTTATAAAACACAGAAGGACCCCAGTTGTAGGAACATAAAGGTGTAGAGAGAGAAAAACCCACTGAGGCAAGGTTTTCTCTTTTATTCTTTGTGCCACCTTGAGCACAGCAATGGAACCCATTCCTAGAAGGCAAGAGTTGGAGAGCATTAGTAGCATTTAACTTTAGAATGAAATAATAAAAGAAGGCAAGCATCACATTAAAAAGTCTGATGCTTCACAAATGCAGAATTATATTTCTGTTACAATTTAATATTAATAATTGTATATGGTTATGGTTCTTGATCCATATTAACTTATTATAATACTACCGTTTTATCAGGTTTAACAATCCTGTTATATAATTAAAATATATTTCAACAGATATTTATCCTTTAGTAGACCTGATACGTAGCAATATCTAAATAAAATTTTTCAAATGAGTGAATGATTGAAGCAGATATAGATTTTCTTTTGCCTTTTTAAGGACTGTGTCTATTCTAAACAAGAACATATTATCCCTCATTTAGTATAGAGGAAGACATCCACAGAGCCGTGTGTTAAGTGCAGTGCCTAACAGTATAGAACTGTCACCTCTTCGAGAAAGAACTGTCACCCTGGAACAGCTTTCAAGGCCCAGCACAACCCATACGTTCCGGGTAGGTTCTCTGTTCACCGCAACTTTGATTCGTAAAAATATTCGAAAAAATAAAACTCACTCCTTTCTTTGTTTTCCTCCCAACAGTCAGACACACCTCGAAAAGGTTCGTTGACGCCAATGGAATTTGCTGGTCACACAGGGACAGGTCAAAGTATTTTGACAGGTCAGCTTTTTTTCGCATATAAATAAAATGATGTAACATGTGAGATTTCCAGTTTCAGAAAGTGACATTGAAGATTATCTACCTTGAAAAGCCTATTTTGACCATGTAGGAGGAAATAGCAACTGTTCCTGGGTCTATGGCCTGACGTCAGAAATTTCTATCAAAGAGCAAACCTGCACAGACAAGCACTTACCTGCTGTTGGATCATGAAGGGCGAAATTTCCAGACGCTCTTAATTAACTGGGGCCCTCACTCTCAAAAATAAATACATAAATAAATAAAAACAGGAAAATGTTGTCTTAGGAGATGTCACTGTTTCTCTCTGCTATAGAGTTTTCATGCTTTTCTTCTAAATGAAACCCTAATCTTAGATTCGCTTTGAAGATCTAATAATAAAAATGCTCGAGAAAGTTAATACAAATTTGCCAATTACTGTATAGCAATAATGTTTTATAGATGAATACATATTCTCAGCCTAGTATGTTATTTGAAGAATAAAGTTCTAGCTTGAATCCAGGCCAGTGATGTTTTAATTTTCAAAACTGTTACTTTTTTTTTTTTCAAGGAGGCAGCACAGCATCATCATGAGGGGTGCTGCTCTGGAATCTGATGTTGGGTTTTTATCACAGCTCTGCCACCTATCAGCTGTGCAACCTAAGGAATGTGCTAACTTCTCTGGGCCTCAGTTTTTTTTTCTTTTATAACAGGCAGTGTAGATAAAATAAATATTGGAAATCTATGAAAAGGACCCAGCTAGATGCCAGGCATACGTTGCTCAGAACTTACGAACCATTTGTACCGTAGATAATCTGAAATGTTAAGGATAGTTTATTGTTTTAAGGGAAATTGTTAATGTATTATAATGCTAAAAATCAGACTAGTAGAATTTAAGCATTGCATCACGCAGATTTAGCTGTCATTCTCATCACAGCATCTCTTTCTCTAGAAGGCAGTCATGCTACATTATCAGGTATTGCTTTTAACATAACTGTAGATGGTCAGGGGAAAGTAGGCAGCCAAGTTTGTTATTAATCAATAATGACGTATCAAGTGTCCATTCTGGGCCACGTTTGGTGTTAAAAGCTGGGATTCAAAACCGGTGTTTTGGTGTGTCCCTCAAGGACCACCCAGCTCACCATTCAGTGGGTAAAGAGGCCAGAGGCCTCCTGCAGACGGTGACCCTCACATGGGCCGTGAGTGAGCAGGGAGTAGAGGCTGACAGATGCGACTCCGTGGATGGCCAGTAGTTGGTGATGCTCGAAGAGGGAACTTGAGGAATTTTGACGAGCTCCATTTTGGAGACGTTGACTGTAGCATACCAGATGCAGATGTCTAATGAGTCCTTTGGGCATGCAGAGGTACAGCTTGGGGCAGAGAACCAGGTTCTGATTTTGTTTTAAACCTGTATACAATCTTTCCCCAAATTCTAAGTCAGCATGATCTCTTATCAATAACTTTGAGACAACTATTATCACTGATGGTCAGAGGCCTTTTGTATTTCTGTAGACATAACCGACGCTCTGTAAGGGAGGTGTTCCTGTATTTCTGAGGATTTATTTTGTTTTTCTCTGATAAGCAGGCATGTGGCCTCCCTGCTACCTTTGCTTACAGGTCAAAAATCACCTCACTAGGAGCTATTAGCCTGCCAACTTTTCATTTGTTCTGTGGTAGAAAATAAAAAACTGAAGAGACTGAGAGGATACCCCATCTCTTAAATCACTGGCATTGCCTCCGCCTCCATGAAGTAGTAGAGCTGCCAGAGCTCGCGACCCAATGTCCTGGGCCTTAAGGACTGACCTCTGCATAGAAGGTTCTGGCAAATCCCCCTGCTCTGGGAGAACTCATGGCCAGCACCTAGACTTGGTTTGGAAAGGGCCACCCTTCCTTTTGCTTAGGACTCCAAATGACAGTTTTTACTATTTTCTGGCTCGTGCAAAAGTGACATTAAAATAAAATATTTTTTTTATTAAAAGTATCTTCATGGAAGGTACAAAACAATCCTTTTGAGAGGTTATTGAATTTGTAAGCTTTTACTAAAACTTACTTTTTGGTTGGTTTTCAGGTTCACAATATGTGCCTAAATCTTTTCAGAGGACAACTTTGGCTTCAAGGAAGAGATTCCAAGTGGCATCTTGAAATTACTTCACCAGAACTATAGCATTTACTGGAGCATTCAAAGCCTCAGAACACTATTTATCACTTGAAAAATGGATGAACAAGTATTATTCTATTTATCTGTTTGACAGTGGGAGATGTTAGACTGAGGGAAATACAAACAAATAAATTACTTAATTTTGAACACTTTGCCTTGTAAAGAGAATGACATGAAAACTCACTGCGCTTCTTTACTGGAAGCATTCCCGAGGTTCTAAAGAATGTTAGAGCTTGGCTCAGAAGACCTTAACATGTATTTATAATTCATCATATTATCAGTGATACACAAACATAATAGTGTGTGCCTGTATTCACATACTAGTTAATATATAAAAGCATATTATCTATGAATATGTCATTTGCACCTTTGTACCTTGGCATATTTTTAGTCTCATTCTATTAGTAATTCCATCAAAATCCTAGTCACTAGTGGATGTTACTCTGTTCTTTAAAAATAATAAAGTTATATTTGAGACAATATGTCAAACTGAGTAAGATTCAGATTGTTCTAATCATTATGCTTTCTTGTACCTTTTTCAAAAAGTGCTTTGTCGGCCAGGCGCGGTGACCCAGGCCTGTAATCCTAGCACTCTGGGAGGCCAAGGCGGGTGGATCGCTCAAGGTCAGGAGTTTGAAACCAGCCTGAGCAAGAGCGAGCCCCCATCTCTACTAAAAATAGAAACAAATTAATGGACCAACTGAAAATATATTTAAAAAATTAGCCGGGCATAGTGGCACATGCCTGTAGTCCCAGCTACTCAGGAGGCCGAGGCAGGAGGATCGCTTAAGCCCAGGAGTTGGAGGTTGCTGTGAGCTAGCCTGACGCCATGGCACTCTAGACCGGGCAACAGAGTGAGACTCTGTCTCAAAAAAAAAAAAAAAAGAAAAAAAAAAGTGCTTTCGTCATGAACCTCTTTGAGAAATGTCAGAATTGGCTGATTCTCCCAAGCCAATTTTCTTTTACTATTATGGTTTTCATTTTCAAATTCAGGCAGCCCATGTAAAAGTACTCCACATTCACTGATTTTTAGAGCTGAGCGTAAACATAATTAAAATCTATTGCATATGATGTCGTCTTTATTGTTGACATTGAATTGTTCCTCTGTTGGAGGGGGCTTTGCAGCAGCAAAGGCTTTGCTCTTCCTCAGATGTCACCTCTGCAGTGAAGCCTTCCCAGGGCCTTCCCTCTCCTCCTGCTCTGTCCACCTGCCCTGCTTTGTTTTTCTTCAGAGCATCTATCCCCATCTGACATGATCAGCAAACAGAGCAAGGCTCTGGGAGGGACACATTTTTCTTGTGTCCCTCCCTCCACTGTTTTCCTTTATAATGATTTAAGTCCTTAGACTCATTTTGATATTCTCAGATCTCAAATCAGCAGAATGTCTTCTTTTCTATGAGATAATTATATGTGATCAGTCTAATTTTATTAATCCAAAATGAAACTTTATATATATAAACTTAGATATATAATTGTTATATACGTGTACACACATATATGGTATAAATGTATAATAAGTTATTTTCAGACACATTTCTGCTTGTCAGGCGAGGGGACCATTGCGTACTTAATAGATGTCCGTGTGTTGAGACTAGAATTAGTGTTTTCCTTTATCACAGAGTGACAAAACAAAGATGACCCTAGAGCCTTGCTTTCATGTGATAATTCCTCTTTTGTTGACTTCATTTTCTATACAATGAAACATGTTAGAAAGTGGAAACGAGAATGATCACCATATCCATGTCTCTTTTGGGTGGGCACAACTCCATGACACTAATAGATTTTTCATAGTTAATGATAGAAGAAGCAGACATATTATAGATAATACAAGTGTCACACTAGATGTAACTGACACGTGGAATGCTGCATCTAAAAACCACAACAGACACACTGTTTTCAAGCACACGTGGAATATTTATAAAAATAGAGCACACGTTGAAACGTGAACCAAGTCTTACCACATTTCCAAGGGCTGCAATCACTCAGTATGTTCTCTCACTAGATTGAACCAAACTAGAAATAAGCAACAGAAAAATAAACAGAAAATCCACAAATATATGAAAACTAAGCAAGACAGTTCTAAGCCATCTTTGAGCACAATATAAATTATAAAATATTTTAAGCATGATTATGATGAAAATACATCACGTCAAAACTTGTGGGATTGTACACCAATGTTCACAGCAATGCTACTGACAATAGCCAAAGGTGGAAACAACCCAAATGTCCAACAACAAATGAATGGATAAACAAATGTGGTATATAAATACAATGGAATATTATTCAGCCTTAAAAAGAAATGAAATTCTGACACATGCTACAACAAGAATGAACCTGGTATGAGACTCTATCTCAAAAAAAAAAAAAAAAAAAAGAAAAGCATTCTATTTATTCAAAGACATCTGCTATGGTTTGAATACGTCCCCCAAAGTTCAAGTGTTGGAAGGTTAATCCCCAATGCAACGGTGTCCAGTTGGGACCCTGAAGAGGTGATCAGGTCATAAGGGATCTCACAATGGATTAATGCTGCTATCATGGGCATGGCTTCCTGGTCAAAGGATGAGTCCGGACCCTTCCACTTGTTGTCTCATGCTTGCTCTTGCGCCCTTCCACCACGGGATGACTCAGCTGAAGGCCCTCACCAGCAGCAGCCCTTCAATTTCTTACTTCCCCGCCACTAGGGCTGTAAGCCAAATAAACTTGTTTATAAATGACTCAGTCTGTAGTATTCTGTTATAGCAGCACAAAATGGATTATGATAACATTAAGAGAGTGGTAAGGCAAACTACAAAGAAGAAATTCACAGTATATATCTGGCAAAGGACATGTATTCATATATATGATTTATTATATAACAATTGTTATTAATTACATACATATATACACATAGAACTCCTAAAAATCACTTAAAGAGCCCAGATAATTCCAATGCTAAACATGGGCAAATGATGTAACAGACACTTTTCAAAATTGCCAATAATCTTTCGAAAAGATGTTCAGCATCATAAATCATTAGGAAAATGCACATTAAAGTCTCAATGTGATACTACTACAAGACCTAACTGAATGGCTTTATCAAAAAAGAAAAAAAAAGAGACAATACCAAAAGTTGGCAAGTACCTGGAGCAGCTGGAACTATCACAGACTGCTGATGAGTATGAAAATTGGCACAATTTTGGAAAACTGACAGTAATTACTAAGGCTAAATATATGTATACCATATGACCTAGCAATTTCACTCCTGGGCATATATTCAGCAGATAAATGTACATATGTGTATTAAAAGATATCTATAAGAGTGATCATACAAAATTACTCATAACATGGAAAAAAATGGAAGCAACTGAAACATTCTTTGGCAGGAAAGTGAACAATAAATTTTGATATATTCAAACAATGAAATAATATACAGCTGTGAAAAATAGGGAAACTACTACACACAGCAATACACGTTCATCTCACAGATACAATGTTTAGTTTAAGACGCCAGATAAAAGAGAGTACATACTATATGATTCCATCTTCTACTATATAATCTGGGTGGTGGTTACATGGAAGTGGTAATGTTTGTCCATAAAACTGCACATTTAAGTATTATGCACTTCATTTAATATTTGCATCTGTGATTCAAAACTCGGTGGCAAAGTTTCTTGCTACCCTTTGTGATGTGATATGTATGCAGATAATGTAGTTCTCTACCCAGCCAGAAATTTATTTTTAGAATCTAAATTAAATATCTTTTTTATATTGGGAATCATTCCAAATGACAAAAAATTTACGAAATAAAAGTATTGGAACATAGTCTTGCCCATGAATTTCACTTTCAAAAGCACTGATTTTAGGTGTTAGAAAGTATCAAACAAAGATCTTGACCAAAGAAAGGTCTTCCAAGGGGGAAGGGTATCTTTTGTTATAGAAGCTGTCTTTGGGAGGGAAAGGGGATGCCTTCCTACTCGGTGAGAATAGCTCCACGAAACTGAAAATCTGCAGGGGTTACAAATGTTGTAGGTACATCGCCATCACACTGGCAATGCAGCCATTTGCTACAAAAAGCACCACCACATTTCATGGTGAACATTGTAAGGTGCGACACTGTGTTCTCTGCTATCCCGAGACTGTCCCGTGAGAAGGGCGTTGTCGTGAATTTCTTCTACTCGCCGCCATCTGACTGGTTTAGTCTGAAATTTCCGTATGCCAAGGCAGTTTGGTAACAAGGAGGGCATGGGAAAGGCGACTAAAGAACAAAGGGACAAGACTTTAATTTTATTCTCTCCTTCCCTGCCTCTTTCTTTGCCCCAGCTGTCACTTGTGCTGCCTGCAGCAGTCCTCCTCCTTCAGTTCTTGGGGGGAGAGGTGGTAGGGTACAGTCCTTGTTTTGTCCGCAGAGATTAGCAGGGTCTGATAAAGACAAATCTTGTATTTTATAGCTGTAATTGATTTCATAGTTCAGCCTCAACCCTTTATAGAGGAGAAAATTAAAGCCCATGAGGCATACTTAAAAATATTAAAGACATTTATTTTTAAAAAACAGTCTTAAAGTGATTAAACGATATAGCAGTGAGTAAATTAAAAAGTGTACGTTCTCCTTCCCCATTCCATGGAGTTGATCAGGAGTTTTCTTTTCAGACGTTAGTGTCGCTAATGGGAAACAGTGTGTCCCAAAGATGGCATCACATCTGTTCTGGAACTTGTTTTAGTTTTTTGTTTGTTTCCACTTAATAGTTCATAAACCTTTGTCCATGTCAACACATATGCATGCCTTAAAAACAAAATTCAACTGGGGAAAAACCTCAGGCATGTTTTTCTCTGCATCAACGCAGCCCTGCAGCGGCTGTGGGCAACCTCTACAGCAGCTGCCAGCAACTAATCTAATTGAGCAAAATAGGGCCCCAGGGCGTTCTATTTCATCTTCCTTGGCACTTGGTTAGGAGACGAACACTCCTAGGCTTTGTGGAAGTATCAAGTGTAGAAAAAGGAATCAGAGGCAGGATTGGGGCACCTCTGCCTGGGGGAGAGAAACTGGTCGTCAGGGAACACAGTGGCGGGCAGAATTGGAGCATCCTTCTCTCTGTCCTTCCCTTTCCTCCCGCAGGCTCCGCGCCAGCGGCCGCAGCCCCACCGTTTCTGAAACCCTCCCCTGTCCTCTCCTGCCCGCCCCTTCTTGTTCTCTTAGGCTCTGGCATTCCTTGGTCTGGAAGATATTTCGGAAAAATATCTGGATCATAACAACCTCACTTAGCTCTCCAGTGTCTCCGTCAGCCGGCACAAACGGACAGGTGGTTTAAGGTTGTGTCCCTGAGGCCACCCTAGGTCAAAGTCGCCAGCTGCCCTAAATGACCCTGATGCGGGAGGCAGGACGACCCACCTCCCGGCGGGCAGCCAGTCCCGGCCGAGCACCGCAGCTCCCGCGGCTTGAGCAAGAAGCGCGAGGTTAGAGCTCCAAAGCCGAGCGTCAAACCAAACCTCTGCATTTCGGCCAAATCCGCCACCCCCGCCTCGCTCTGTCCCCACTTCCACACTCCCCCAGCAGTGGACCCCCATAACCCAAGCGTGGGTGGCCCCAGGGCGCCCAGGATGTCGAAGTGACCAGTTCCAACGTCCTCTTCGTCCTGAAGGTGTCCGAAATGTAACGCCCCTTCTCCCCATCCCACTCTGGGCGCCCTCCCGTGCACGCAGAACCCCTGCAGGGCCCAGGCGCAGTTCTCCGGGGTTTTGCTTTCGGCTTGCAGTCGGCGGAGGCGCGTGCACGGCGCTGGCTCCCAGCGCACCAGCGGCCGCCGCGGCGCGCCCAGCGCGGCGAGCCCGGCCCGAGGGCGCCGGCGGAGGAAGAAGGGAGCGGCCGGCGCCGCCTCTCCCCACCCCGCCCCGCGGACGCGCGGACTGAACCCGGCCGGGACCCCGCGGGCCGAGCGCCGCGAGCCGCCGCCGCCGCCGGCATGGTGGGGCTCTGGCTGTGGCTGGTCGGGCAGAAGCTGCTGCTCTGGGGCGTGGCGAGCGCCGTCTCCCTGGCCGGCGCCACCGTCGTCCTGAGCCTCCTGCGGATGGTGGCCGGCTACGCGCGGAAATGGCAGCAGATGAGGCCCATCCCCACGGTCGCCCGCGCCTACCCCTTGGTGGGACACGCGCTGCTGATGAAGCATGACGGGCAAGGTAGGGACTGCGCCCCCTCGCAGGCGCCCCTCCTGGGGCCACCTGGGACCCCAGTGCCGCAGGCGCTGGCTGTTGAGGGAGAGAAGAATCTGTCACTCGGTGGAGAATGGATTCCCAGTTGAACCCACTTTGTCCCTCTGACTCCTGCTGACATTACTAGTAGCCCCATCCCATAAAGGACATTTGCCTTGAGTATGGCACAGAATGCAGTATTTCCAAACTCCTGCCCTCTGCTTTTTCTCTTCGTTTCCCTCCTCTTAGCTGCTCAGCTCTGAAAACTCCGTCTGCCTTTTCTCCTGTCTTGGCTTGTGAAGCGAGAAGAATTTAAACTCTTTTGGAGCACAGCCAATACTTTAAAACCGGCAAATACCTTAAAACATAGTGCTGCCCTCCTCTGTCTCTCACTTGGAAAATAAGAGACTGGAGAGTCATTTGATGCTCCCTGCCCCAACATCATAAGAATAGACCATTGTTTTTGTTGCTTCTTGAACTTCCTATTTTAACCTTTTTAAGGAGGTTGCGTGATAACAGGTAATAAACTATGATGGCAAGGCCTTCAAGTAAACTTATATGGCAAGTTTCAAAAGTCTTATTTATCAAAGGGTGCATTTTTTATTGAAATCATCTTTTAAAAAGAGATAGACTTATGTTTTGTTGATGAGAAAAAAAATCACTTTACATTTGAAAGCTCTCAAAAGTAGGTGGTATTTGCAATCCCCAGTTAGGGTGGGTGCATTAGATCTTAGCACTTTATTTTCATGGCTGTGTGAATTCAGATATCCAGAACTGAAAAGATTTGCCCAACATGACATATTTTAAAATGAGCCCTGGCCTGGCGAGGTGGCTCATGCTTGTAGTCTTAGCACTCCGGGAGGCTGAGGCAGGAGGATCGCTTGAGCCCAGGAGTCTGAGGTTGCAGTTAGCTATGATGATGCCACTGCACTCTACCCTGGGTGACAGAGTGAGACTATCTCAAAAAAATAAATAAATAAATAAAGGCCCAGATCAGAACCCAGTTCCTCCTGGGGTTGTTAATAATCATTTTACAGGCTGAGCACTAACTCCAAAGTGTGAAGGATTATTTCATTTTCATCTCTGTTTCCCCAAATAAAAATAACACTGTCACTTCAACTTCATAGGAATAAGTTGAGGCCTCATGGGGTATGTTTATAAAAATATTGAAAACTATTGTCTGGCAGGAAAAAAAATCCAAGTAAACTTTTTACCAACCAAATATCAACATGACTGATGTTACAAGTAATCCAACAGTTATATATGAAAATCACATTGGTAAAAATCATACTGGTTAATCCTAAAAGCAGAGCTAGCTATCTAAAGCCTTGTGATATTAAAAATAATTGTGTAGATTTTACCCCCCCCCCTTACCCTTGGAAAGTGATATACTTAAGAAGTCTCATCATATTCTTTTGGGGATTCCAAGAATTAAAATCTCTGGTGAATAAGACTTGTTTCAAAACAAACTGTGAGCTGATCACTTTTTTTTTTTTTTTTTTTGAGACCAAGTCTCACTCTGTTGCCCTGGCTAGAGTCCCATGGCGTCAGCCTCGCTCACAGCAACCTCCAACTCCTGGGCTCAAGCGATCCTCCTGCCTCGTCCTCCTGAGTAGCTGGGTCTACAGGCATGTGCCACGATGCCCTGCTAATATTTTTTTCTATATATTTTTAGTTGTCCAGCTAATTTCTATTTTTTTTTTTTTTTTAGTAGAGACTAAAGGTCTCGCTCTTGCTCAGGCTAGTCTCGAACTCCTGAGCTCAAACGATCCACCCGCCTCGGCCTCCCAGAATGCTAGGATTACAGGCGTGAGCCACTGCACCTGGCCCGGACTTTTTAAAAGTAATTCTCCTTGGAGTTACTTTCTGAGTGAAGAGAATGATAATATTCTGTCTTTTACAAAGGGACTTTTTATTCCCTAGACAAGTGCTGGATTTTGGCATCAGGAAAACCGTGGCTCAATTTCCAGCTTTGTAATCAAGTTGTTTGAGAAGTTGTTTAAAACTCTCTAAGAGGGCTTTTTTCCCCTCTTTACTTGTAAAAGTAACTATATTACACAGTTATTTAAAGGATTAAATTTAATGCATGCACAGTTTCCAGATCACTTGGTTAGAGTAAGTTCTTTAATTGTCAATCAGGCATTTATTGAAGCCCTGCTTTGTGTTTAGCATTGAGCTCAGCAAAGTTGGAGATATCAGAATAAGATATAGTCCTTATTCTCAATAACCCTGTCTTTTATATACGAAGGACTATGCCTTTCATTCTCTAATGTCCAAATTCTAGCCTCAGTGATCTTACCTTGAGTAGTGAGGTTCACTTCCAATTGGCCTCTAAACCCCAATCTCGTGTTTTCCAGAGACACACAACCGTGCCTTCCCCAGCTGCTCCTAGCTGGACCTGCCACCTTCAAACCATCGATTCTGACCGCTCTGTCCTCCCTGTCAGACCAGACCAAGGCAGGCAATATATAGTATTAGCATGAAGCAGGATTTTTTGATACTGGCGTTTGACCCAGCCCTTTTCACAGCAATTTTGACAGCTGTTTTGTCTGAGAGACATTCTTCAATCTTGGTACACCACTTACTAGCTCTGAGATATTGGACAATGATTAGAAAAAGAGTGGACATTTCGGTACATCAAAACCTAATAACAATTATTCTATTATAGCTAACATTCATTATGTTATATTTATTTACTGGGGCAAATACTATTTTGAAATAATTTTAGACCTACAGAAAAGTTACAGTAATAGCATGGAGAGTTCCATACTATATATGCCCTCTACCCAGTAACACATTACATAATTGGTATCTTTATTGAAATGAGAAAATGAACATCTGTACGATATATTCACAAATTCTTGTCTTGATTGAATTTTAATATTTTTCTCCAAGGATTTTTTGAGCAGCTAATTCAGTACACAGAAGAATACCGCCATGTGCCACTGCTGAAGCTCTGGCTTGGGCCAGTGCCGATGGTGGCCCTTTATAACGCAGAAAATGTGGAGGTGAGTATGTGCTAAATATGAGTAGTATTGCACTGTATATTTGATAGTGTGAGAATCGCATCAGAATAAATATAATAAATGTGTCCTTATAGTTCATTTAATTCAGTGCAAATAGCACTCCATTCAATACTTTAGGCTATATAGGTGCCATGTAATGCTTTCCAGATATAGTCTTAATCCTGGGAGCCTAACCCCCTCCAGATATAAGTGCATATTTGCTTTCAGGTCCCAATATATTTATTCTCCTTTTTGGGGAAGTTTACAGAAGGATATAGTGTTTTAGAACCATAAATAGATTATTCCACAAGGTGAGCACTTGTTATCTACCAGACACTGTTTTAAGGCCTTAGAAATATATGACTAATAAAATGGATGTTTCCTTCAGGTGTTCAGGGTCTTATATTGATGATAAATTTATTATCCCAAATTTAAAAGAGAATGCTAATCTGATATTTATAGGGTAGATATTATTAATCCATGCTGTTGAAATTCGTCCTCAAAAAGTTTGTAGATCTTCTACTTATACCCATGACACTGGGAAAATTATCTTGTGGTGTGATGAGAAAAGGATTTGGGTCAGGAGGTGAAAATGGGATAAACAGAGCTTCTCTTCGTGGAACAAAATTAAAAAGAGAATTTCCTAGGTGAGAATGCTGGGATATGTCTTTCTTGTTGTTGTGGCAAAATGTTGGAGTTTCTCTTCTACCACCCTCTAGAATGCTGGTTCAGAGAAGACAGTGAGGGGACCCTGCACAGAATTTCAGCCACACTTGACCTAGTGCAAGTGGGTTTGATGTATGCGGGTAGAGATCTGTCCAGAGCGGGGGACTCGAGCAAGAAGCTTGGCGAGACTCTGTGCTCAATCCTAGACACTCATCCCTCTCCTACTTCACTCTAATGCTATGTCATCCAATTAGGTGCATAGCTTCCGATGTCACCTGTATACTGGCAACAGTCACACAGGTGTCTGGCTCAAGCCTTACCCTGAGCTTCACACCTCTTTCAGAACACAGCAACTTGGATACTTCAAAGTCAACGTACCTGAAAACACACTCATGATTCCCGCTCATCCCCCAGGTTCACCTGCTCCCTCCTCGCCTCCCCTCACCCCACCCCTGGTTCCTAGTTCACCGCAAGAACCATCTTGGACGTTTTTCTTTCCCTCAACTCTATTTAGTCCCCAAGACAGTTTTATGTTCAAAACTCTAATGAAATTTCTTTGAGGCACAGGAATGAAAATGAACCACAGAGAAAATAAAGGTTATGAAATGATGCCTTAAAAAGTAGCTGTGTTCTAGCCAGGTGTTCCTATAATTGAAGTTGTTTTGATGTCTATATAGCTCTCAAATATTTTTTTCTCTTCCTAAGGTAATTTTAACTAGCTCAAAGCAAATTGACAAGTCCTCCGTGTACCAGTTCCTAGAACCATGGCTTGGCCTAGGACTTCTTACAAGGTATGTCTGTGTAAATTTGTACAGCTGTCTTACAGAAACGGTTCCTCCTATGTGTGACTTCTTCCAGAAATTGACACAAGGTAGTTTGTTTTTGTTTTTCTGTAGCGAGACTGTGCTCTCAGGAAGGAGGAGACAGGCTGGAAAAATAGGTCTAGATAACAATGGGCCTTTGCCAGGTGAGAGTCCAGGTGTGTGCAGTGTGGGTGAATCTCTAGCTGTGGAATTCAATAGTGTCTATGTCTAGTGTTCCAAGAAGAATTACGAGGTCCTGATATAAAAGGGATAAAGCAAAGGAATGTGTGTAGCAGGAAAATCTCATCAAGAGGCACGGTGACTGCAGTGCTTGAGCTGGCATCCAGAAATAGGACTCCGTCCTCTGAGAGAGGACTCAGCAAGAGGAAGGCAGGTGCCTTGCAGGGACTTTGGAGAAATCAAGCCCAGTAGAGGGCAAGGTAGAATCATACAGTGTGTGGATCATGGGAGGAGGAAGGCATTGATAGGGAAGAGAAAATAATTCCTGTTTTTACAAAAACAGAACTTAAAAATTGAGACAAAGTCTTAAAATTTTATGAATGCTGTTTTAAATATTAAATATGAATATTAAAGAACAATGCCAAAAATATTTGTATTTTGTCTATACATGAATTTATATATATATAAATATATAATCTCTCTTTGTAATTTTGTTCAAAGCATTTGAGAATCTGTAGATTAAGCTGACAAGCTGTTTCAAGAGAATTTTATTGATTTGGCTAGATTTATGCTTTATTTGTTTTGGATGTTACTTCTCTCTTTTTTTGTAACCATGTATTATATTTCTAGTACTGGAAACAAATGGCGCTCCAGGAGAAAAATGCTAACACCCACTTTCCATTTTACTATTCTGGAAGATTTCTTAGATATCATGAATGAGCAAGCAAATATATTGGTTAATAAGCTTGAGAAACATGTTAACCAAGAAGCATTTAACTGCTTTTTTTACATCACTCTTTGTGCCTTAGATATAATCTGTGGTAAGTCTCATTGATTTGTTTCTACATTTACGGTGTAAAGATAAAATGGCCCAAATGGAAAATTGCATTCCGTTGGGGAGGCAGATGAGCGATTAGAAAGGACAGCGGATTCTTCCAGGTGGTTCTCCTGCTACATTAGCCTCCCAAGAAGCAGCAGCCACTGTAAGGGCTCTGAGTGGGGCAGTCACAAAGCTGACTCCCCGGGAAGGGGACAGGGAAGAAAGAGCAGGAACAGGTGGTAGAAAAAGCAGAAGAGACAAGAGAAGAGAGGAAAGGTAGAAAGAACAATTCTAAAATATATGAAAACGGAACAGGATTTACATCTTCTTTAGTGTCTGCCACTGCAAAATAAACACAAGCTATGTGCATGCATTGAATGTTTGCGTCTCACCGTATTTTATAGAAACGGCTATGGGGAAGAATATTGGTGCTCAGAGTAATGATGACTCCGAGTATGTCCGTGCAGTTTATAGGTAAATAGAGTCCTTTCAATTATTTTTAAAATTATTATTGATTTGGGCTTTAAAAATCATTGCTAATAATTTCTGTCTGTTGTATCTTCTTTATTGCTTCAGATTGAAATGTTATGCTAAAAGTTAACCTCATTGTTTAAGTGTGTATTTAAGCAGCAGGGGAATGGTTATGTAAATTACTGCAAATCCAGATTGTACGGTGATTTAAAATGGTTATTTTCTAATATATTGAGATTACATTATGATGTGTGTAATGATGTTTACGTTATGATGCTAAGACATGCTTATACACATAAAAGATGTAAATGTTTTTTGTAGTATGGTACCCATTACAGTATTAAAAAATTATTCATAGAAAGAAAAAACTAGAAGCTACTATACCAAAATGTTGGCAGTAGTTATTATTGTTTGGTATATGTGCTTCTCTTTCTTGTGTTTTGTTTCTATTGTTATTTATTCTCATTCTTCATATTTTCTGCACTGAGTAGGCATTGTTTTTGTAATTGAAACAATCAATTTACTTTAAAATTGCTTACAATTATTCAGTTAGTAAGAGACAGGGCCAGGATTTGATTTGATGGATTCTATTTAAGTCCACTGCTATTTAAGTCCAGTCCTATTTAAGTTCACTTCATTTTAACAAATATTTATTGAGCGTCCATAATCTTCCAATCATTGCACAAGGTACTGACTGGTTCTATAGTAGTACGCAAAACAAAATAGCATGGGAGACAGGCATTGGACAAAGAAATATAAACTTATGAATCGTAATCATTGCTTAGAAGGGAAAGCTCAAGTAGACATTAGAGAAGAAAACAGAAATGTTTTACAGAATGAGTGGCCAGGAAAGGCCTTTCTGAAGTACTGGCACCTAAGCTGGTCCCGAAGGAGGCGATCCTGTCAAAATCTTTCTGCTCTACCACTGGGAATGAGAGAG